>PVLD010008118.1:0-86376 GCA_004027595.1 Dinomys branickii | reverse complement strand
CACACACACCCAGCTTTCCTAGGTACTCTGCCACCCTCTGGAGGTAATGGCCAGCAGCTGTCACACGAGGTCATGAACTTGATTCCCAACACACACACACACACCAGCTTTCCTAGGTACTCTGCCATCCTCTGGAGGTGATGGCCAGCAGCTGTCATGCCTTTGCGTGGCAGTTGTGGCAGAACATCTTTGTCACCTGAGGGAGCCTTACAGTCAGCACCTATCGGTCTCGGCAGCCTCTAGGATGAGCAGGCCTTGACCACCTGGGGTCCAAGTAGGCCACAAGGCGAAGCTGAGCCCCAGCCGGAGGAGATACAGGAATCCACACTCGGGTGGTCACTTCCTGGCAGAGGCCCTGTCCAACTCATCCCGAGCCACCCAATGTCTGCCTGTCCAGAGTACTTGCACAGATGCAGTTCTACAACCTGCTTCTGGGGGGCCCTTGGCCCCAGACTGGCTCTAAGTCAGAGCCTCTAGGCATCTGGGGTCCCTGGGGTGGGGTGGGGATCGCAGTTGGTTTCCACAGAAATGAGTCCCCAGAGGCTCTAACTTAAGCCCTGCAGAGCTGCTGCCTGCACCCTCCAGCCCTGTGAGGTCAGTGCCTGGCACTGGGGTTCAGGCCCCAGGGGGTGGCACAGCTCAGGCTGCTTGCCTCTGCCTGTGCTGGGCAGGTGCAGCTGTTCATAGAATCCTTAAAAGAAATTATGTCTTTGACTCAAGGAATGCAGGGCATTGTGGGCACAGGACGAGTCTCCCTGGCTCACGAAGGATGGTGCCTCTCGGGCTCCTGAGCTCCACCGTTCAGGCCACCCAGAGCCCACCAAAGGGGTGCACCTAGGCCACAGGTGGCCTTGAACCCCACAGGGTCCGCCACCAAGGGCCTGCCTGCCCCAAGGGAAGGTGGAGTGTGGCCTGTTCCCTGTGGTTGTGCTGTGCCAGGTGTTGGGCAGGGCAGGAGCCTGAGTCTTCACCTTTCCTGAGGACTGACCAAACGTTTAGGAGCCTCTGTAGCAGCACAGCAATGCTACCCACTCAGGCAGAGGCAGGAGAATGTGGGCATGGTCCCCTAGACCTGGAAACTGGGCTTGCGCGTCCCGGTGACCCCAAAGCAGGTACAAGTGTGCTTCGACCTGGCCCATGCTCTCACTGATATCTGGCCCACCCCCATGAACTGTTCTGAAACATACTGTAGGGTCTCCCTGGAAGGGGGTGCCACCCTGCAGAGCACTGCTGAGCTGGCTGTTAGGTTGGGAAGTATGAGCACCATTGGTGCTGAAACGCGCTTGCTCCACACAGGGAGACCTGGCCACATCTGGCCTCCCAGAGGCCCTCGGCCCGCAGCCCACTCCAGTGTGGCCCCGTGACACCAGGGGTGAGTGGAGATGCTGCCAGGTGGCTCCCAAGCTCCCCTCAAGCTGCTGCTGCTTCATGAAGGGCACAGTACTCTACAGCTGCAGTGGGTGGCACGGCTCTTGCAGGGCCAGAGCTCACTGAACCCTCACTTTTGGGGTCGCCCCCTTCCTGACTTCGACTGGGGTGCAGACGGCCCTTTGTGAAGATGCAGCCACAACTCAGCTCAGGATCCCCAGAGCCCCGCCCTCCCTCCTGGGGAGCTACCTGGCTGAGCACTGGGGGCGGGCCAGGAGGCCTCCGGGGCTCATGGGTGCCCGAGAGTTGGTGTTGGAGACCTGGTGTGGCAGGAGTCACTGCAGTCCGCAGGGGCGCCTGCGCCCTGGCAAGCTGGCCTCCTGCTGTCCCTGGCACCTCAAGCTTGCCATGCCGTGTGTGCAGAGCTCCTGCAAAATGGCCTTTGTCCCTGGAGTGTGAGCTGTGAGGTGGCCTGGGCTCTTGCTTCTGTGGGGGACACGGGGGAGGTGGAGGGGCCTCTGAGAAACTTCCTACCATCCACGCCCATGCCAGCCACCACCACAGGCTCAGGATCCCCAAGACCCAGCCACTCTCCTGGACCCCTGACATCTGCAGAGGTACTGGGGCGCTAAGCTGAGATGCCCACAGTGCTGTGATGCCTATGGCTCTGCCTCAATGGATTCCTGGCCTGGGAGGATCATGTCCCAGCCCAGGTACACACGCTGAGGGGCTCTTGGCCTGGAAGATTCCTCTATACTGGACAGATGGGCAGGCAGTGGGGGGGGCAGGGAAGCCCTTCAGTCTCCCCACCTGTCAAATGGAGAGCGCGAGAAGGACCCACTCTCTGTTGTTGAGGTCTGGGTGAACTGGTGTGTGAAGTATGAGGAGTGTGAGGCACTAAGTGGCCATGGGCACATGTCAGAAGTCTTTTTTTTTTTTATTGTGTTTTCACTCTGCTCATGGGCCGTGGAGGGCTCCATGCCTGAAGAGCACACGGAGACCTGGAATCCCTGGGGAGTCTGGGGCACTTTCAAGTCCGTGCACGTGAGACAGAGACAGCTGCTTTTTCCTGGGGCAGGCAGAGAGGAAGGACGGGCTCCCAGGCGCTGAAGGAGCCACATATTTAAAGGGAGCTGTATCTTTGGAGCTGCCTCTTGCCCTTGCAAGCATGCTCACCTCCTGGTTCATTGCTGGAGGAGGGGCCGGCTGCCCGTTCACCTGCCAGAGACCTGCACTAGCAAAAAGCTCGCTCACTGTCCCTAGTACTTTCTTGAAATTTCACAGCTGCCTTACAATAGTAGTTTGCAGTTCCTAAATAGTTACCTGTGAATGGTGGGACAGACCTCTGGGGAGCAAGGAAGGCTCTGGAGTCGCAGCTGCCCAGGCAGGCAGGCACTTCAGCCCCGGCCTCGAGGCTCCCGTGGCCTTGTGGAGTCCAGCACAGCCCAAGGCCCTGACACACAGCCAGCCGCAGAGGCAGCAGCCCTGGACAGGTGGCAGAGCAGTGCTTCCGGGCATCCAGCTTGGGCCACGTGCGTTCCCGCATCCCCACTGAGCTGGCCCCTGCGGAGTGCTCTGTGGTGACAGTCACCCTGGGAAGCTACCAAGAGTGGCGGCCTGGGGCCTTGATCCCAGACCACCAGCTCAGTCCCATGGGGTTCAGCTTTGGCGGCACGGCCACCTCCAGGGGGCCCTGCTCCCTCCTCCTTGCCTGTGGGGTTTGTGTGCCAGGCTGCACATGTGAGGGAGCCCAGGCTCTGCCCCCGCCGCAAGTCTTGGAACCTGCCCCGAGTTCACAGGGCAGGTGCGGATGGCCAGGTGCTGTGCAGCTGGCAGAGCCTCCCGGGCACTCCAGGGCTGGGCCTGGCTCCCCTTCCCACAGGGGCTTGGTGGCCAGGGGCCCCCTTCCCTTACAAGTCCTCCGCTCCCCTGGACTCCTGAGTCCTCCTGGCTTCCTCCTGCCCCCAGCACAGGGTGGTCATCCTCCGTGTCCTCCAGCCCTTCCTGGGGTCTTGCTGTCCTGGGTCTCACACTGGGCCCTGCCCGCAACCCCAGGCCCTGCCGTGCTCTGCCCCAGGCCGTGTCTCTCTGCAGATGGCATTTGGGGTGCAACAGCTCCAAGGGCTGCTCCCTCTCAGGGAGAGCGTGGTTGGCCTGGCTGTGACAAGGGGGTCCCTCGGGTGTCTGACCTCCAAGCCCCTCTGCTGTCCCTAGGGACTGGTTGGCACCACTGGGCAGAGAATGGGACATGGAAGGAGGCCGTGTCCACAGCAGTCATCTTCTGGCTTTCTTGGGTACAAACAGGATTCCCACTGCCCAGGACATCAGATGAAGACCCCTTGTCAAGCCCACTGCTCTGTCCTCTGTGCAAGCTCCCCCCAGGATCCTCCTGTGCTACAAGTTTTGGGGTCCCTGCTGTTTTGCATCACATGTGGCTGAGCCCGCGTGGGAAGCCCCCACCCCAACAACCTGAAAGGCCCCTGCCTGGCTTCTCTTCCATCTCTGCTCTGTGGCAGAATCAGCTGTTGTCTCAGGAAAAAACACATTATCCCCGCTTAGCGGCATCAAGATGGGCTCAGCCCTGACAGACCCCAGCCTGGCCCAGCCCAGGGAGCCCCTCTGCCCACCCTGCACCCAGCTCAGCCTTTGGGTCCCTGGGTCCTCACTGGTGCTGAGAAGGCCCAGGCCCCACATTCTGCCACCTCTACACAAGTTCGCCCTAGAGCACAGCGGGGCTGTCCAGTCCCCATGGGTCACCAGGGGCAGGCCAGGCCTCCCCTGCACATGACTACAGGGCAGCATCGTAGGTGATTCTGGACATCACCCAGCCCATAAGAAGCCACTGCCCCATCACTGTATCCTGGGGACCTTGACCTTTGCCGCACCCAAGTAAACTGAGGCCCATCAGACACTCGGATCTGCTGGTGGGACTGAGCCAGTCATGTGTCTGTGTACAGATCCCCACAGCAGAAGCCTGGCCTTCCCTCGGGTTCCTGACTCGACCCTTCCCTGCCTCACCCACAGGGGGTCCAAGGGGGGTGGTGACTTTTCCCCATGACCATAACCCACACCTTTCCATACTGGCTTTGCCTGTGGGGTGGTTGTGCTCCCTCAGCACTGCTGGGGTCTCTGGAGGCAGGGCCCCCTTCCTGCTTCCTCTTCCAGGTCCTCAACGATCTGCCTTCCAGGAGAGCCCAAAATACCCACCTCCAGAAGCGCTGGCATTAAGTGCCACAGTCTGACTCAGTCTCAGCCGCGTCTCTGGCATCTGTGCCCACGCTGCTGGGTTATTTCCAGCACCTGCGGCTCTGTGCCACCTCCCTGCCCAGAAGGTCCCAGACTGGCGGAATGGGCTGCTTGGAGCTGGGGGCTCCTCTAGGTGACAGGTGTTCGCAGGCTCAGAGCCTTGAGGCTCTGCAGCATCTCCCTTACAGCTGGGCAGCTCTAACATGTCCCAGAGCTTCATGTCTGTGCTGGGGACAAAACCCACAGACTGTTCCTGCCAGGCAAGGTCTGCATCACAGAACCACACCCCAGTCCTCTATTCCTCATCTGGAGACAGGCTGTCTCTAAACTGTCAAGGCTGGTCTCAAACTTATGATCTTCCTGCCTCAGCCTCCCAAGTAGCTGGGATTACAGGTAGGTGCTGCTGTGCTTGGCATGCATCCCAGAGATCCTTGAGGCAGGAAATTGGGGTGTGGAAGTGGTGGTTAGTGATGCATCACGTGTGTGCTCTCCCAAGAGGGCTGTCGCATGGCCATGAGGTCAGCACACTGGTGTCTCTCACATTGTCTCCAGGCCTGCGGGCAGGGAGGGGTCTCCAGCTTGTGCACTGGGTCGAGGTTGATTCCAGTTTTCTCAGCAGTGCAGAGAGGGGCGTCTACATCTACCCCGAACAGCAGTGCTTCTCCTATAGGGTTGTTTTAGCCAAATTCTTTTCCAGTGGGGGAGGAAAACAGAGCCCAGAGCTTGCGCGAACCCTGAGGAGGGCACTGCTCCAGGCTGCTGGGCAGGCAGGGAGTATGGCCCCAAGGAACCCACCACATCCTCCAGCTCCTGGCAGGGCCAGCGGTGTGCTCATGTTGTGACCACTCTGCCTGCCTTCTCCTGGCTGTGCTGTGACTTCCGGGGCCCACAGCCTCCTGCAGGCACGGAGGGGCACCCCAGGATGTGATACACAGAAATGCAGACATCTAGGAGGATATGAGAGAGAGAGAAGAGAGAGAGATAGAGAGAGAGGGGTAGGCCATGCTGGTCCTGGGGAGGTGGCCTCCCTTCCTCCACATCCCCCACCAATCCAGCCTCATACTGGGACCACCTCCGTGGGCTCCCACCCCCAGGCTAAAGCAAACAAACTTAGCCTCGCTCTCCCTCTGTAAGATTTTTTTTTTTTTTTTTTGCGGTACTGGGGATCGAACTCAGGACCCTGCGCTTGCTAGGCAAGCACTTATTCCACTGAGCTATATCCCCAGCCCTCCCTCTGTAAGATGTTCTTAGCTTTATGTCACTTATGAATATTGTCTTGAGTTGCATTTATTCACCTATAAAAGTCTCTAGTTTATGCTTCTTTATGGATAATACTCCATTGTATAAAAAGAACACATTTTTATCCATTCCTCAGCTGATGAGTGTTTGGGTTGTTTCCAAGATTTAGCTATTACACACTGTGCTGCTATAAACATGGGTGCGCATATATCACTATGATATGATCATTTTAGTTCTTTCAGGGAGCTAGCCAGAAGAGGTATAGCTGGGTGGAAGGGCACCTTTAATCCTAGGGTTTTGAGGAATCTCCACACTGATGTTCAGTGGTTGCACCAGTCCACGTTCCCACCAATAGCAGAGAAGGGTTCCTTTTCTCCTACAGCCTCATCAGCATTTGTATTGGTTGATTTCTTGATGGTAGCCATTCTTTCTGGGGTGAGACAGAATCTCAGTGTAAACATGATATTGTCTCACTAGTGTGAGACGCTGAAATAGTAACTAAGATTCAAAACATTCAATAGACATAATGAACTGGGAAGAAATGGTTCAAAAGTATCAATACAATGTATTCATCATCTGAATTCTGAAGATCAGGGCCAGTGGCTCAGCAGCAGGTTTAAAGCCGTGGGATCTTATTATCGTTGGATCTTATTATCGGGCAAGCTGAGAAAAAACTGAAAAGGAAGAAGAAAATTGGATTTGAAGAGGTAGAAAGTAACTGCTCCTCTGAAAGGAACAGTTAATGCTTAATTTTTTTGACCAATGTTGCATGCTTATATCTGGTAATTTGAACAAGTAATTTGAAGACAATATGCAACATAACAACCACTGGTGAATTTGTACCATCTTGTCTAGTGAAACTCTGTATCATTTCTATTTTTTTGTTTTTATTCTTTATTCTCTTTAATGGTTTGATCAATCTTGCATCCTTACATCTGGTAATCTGAGCAACTTTGTTGAAGATAACAATGTGTAATATAACAACCACTGTTAATTTTTATCATTTTGTTCTGAAACCCTGTATCATTTTGATTGTTTTTGCTTTCTTTCATTTTTGTCTATGTTGTTGGTATTCTGTTATTGTTCTTTATTATTATTATTAGTCTCTTTAAAATATAATTTAGAAAAGAAAGTGAAAAAAGATAGTTAAGATAGTTACACAGCTCATTTCTCTTAGTTCATCAAAAAGTTTGTACTTCTATTGTGTGGACAATATCTCATGCCTATATCTTGTACTCTGAGTAACTACTATGAAGATAGTAACATACAATGTATTAATTATCATTGCTCTCTTATTGTCTTTTGTGAAAGTCTGTTTTACTTTTCTTTTTCTCTAAAAAAAATTCCCAGCTTGGGCTGGCAACTCTGTGGGTAGCCCCTCCGCTCAGGAATACGACTTGTGCTTTCCCACTGTGGTCCCCCGCTTGCCTCACTGATAAGGGATCTCATGGGATCTCACCCTTAGAGGGGTGATGCTGGGTGCCAAGACTGATAAAACTAACAAATGGGGTTACAAATTCCCAGCATCCTAACATCCTGAGATGCACAGTGTGTGTTTTCTTTCAAGGCTAAGATAGGGTTAGCTGCTGGGCTGACTGCCTTTGTTTTGCTTCTGTATCTCTACTTGCTTTGTGTCCCAAACTGTATAAATGGTGGCCTCTCCTGGCTCAGCACCCAGCCTAGTTTCGAGCATTTCTAGTGGCTGGGATGGTGCACCATTAAAGTCCCCTTGAAAATCCCTCCAGTTTCTTGGAAATTCCACAACAAGGCCACCTCCCCTCACAACCTGGGCAGTGCCAGACACCAGGGCCAGTCCCCATGCGTCTGAAATGACCCCTGCCAGCCCATCCTGCCCATGTACCCCTCACTTCTGCCTCTGGCTTCCCTGAGTGACTCCAAGGGTCATGTCTTCTGGGGTTCAGGGGGTGTGACATGCATCCTCGGTGGCTGCCACTTCCACGTCCGCCTGTCTCTTCACACCTCGGGAACACAGGTCTTGCAAACAGAGCCATGTGTTTCCATGGAGAAGACACCGTCTCTGGCATGTGTCAGATCAGCTGCTGGGAGCTGAGAGGTGAACCAGCTTGAGAAGGTGTGTATTCTGGGAGGGGGCAGCCAACAAGGGTGAGGACAGAGACCCACTGACTCTGGATCCAGACCCAAGAGGCAGGGGAGCCCCGCTGAAAGCAGGTGTTATTCCACATGGAAATTGTTTCCTCCCAAGGGTGCCCGAGAATTAGTCTACAGTCCGAAGGGGATGCATGTGGCCACTCAACATGCTGAGCCCCTTTGTTTTGGAATAACTAATAACAGCAATATAGCAGGCAAGTACAAACCTGGAGCCACAGAACTATGGCACAGGCTTCGAACACCCCTAAACATCAAAGGTGGACAAAAATGCTTGCTGTCCCCTGACAGAGGACACACAGGTGAAGCAGAAGTGTCCTGAAGGGGCAAAGTCCACTCTGGGCTCTGAGACATACACATAGCCAGGAGGAGGGAGGGATCCATGGCGCTCAGCTCGGGAGGTTTCACAGGGAAGTTCTTTGGCCTGAATGCTGAAGATGGTGAGGTGTGGAGGGGCAGGGGCAAAGCCAGCCCAGGGCCAAGGTCATGGTAAGCCAAGGTCAGCCAGGCAGAGCAATGGGAAGCATGCAGGAAGAGCTCTCTGTGAGGGCGCGCAGTAGCCTGGGATGAAAAATCCTGAGGCCATGCAAAGACGCAGGCTGCGTTTCTCAGGCTTCATTTCTTTACCATTTTTAAATTGTTTTTTACCCCATTATCCTATGAATCATAATTTGTTTACAGATCGATAAGGAAATGCTAGTTTTCTCCCTACAGAATAATATCCACAGCACCATGGGTTTGATAGGTTATTTATATTTGTGCTAATAAACACGAAAGTGAACAAATGGGTCCACAGGCGCTGTGCCCTCCCTGTGTGCTCCCGCCTGCTCTTTTTCTCTTGTGTCCCTGCAAGGCTGTGGCCTCTGAGGACCAGCTCAGTGCTGGGAGGTTTCCTTGGCTCTGAGAGAAGCGCTTGCTCGTAACAGACTGCTGTGGACATGATGGTGCTTGTTGTGAACCAGCTGCACTCCCAGGGTCTGCGCTGCTGGACCCTGTCGGCTCACCTCTCAAAAGCCAATACCTCAGGGACAGTTGATGGGAAGGAGATGGGGTATATTTAGGAGATGAGGGGGAGTTGCCATCATCCCCCAGACAAACCATGTCAGGGAACCCAGGTAGCAAAGTGGAAAGTCCTGAGGCCTTGGGCAGGAGGGCATCTGAGCAGGGTCTTCTCACCCAGGCCTGAGTTTTTCTTCGTCTTCTGCCAGAATTCCCTTGAGGCAGCAATCAACTTTCCTTTCTTGGGCCAATCCCGGTAATTCTTTAGAAAACTCGTTAGCTCCCTGAACACTAAACACGAGTTCACTTTAAAGAACAAGGCTGGCAAGGCCCCAGCACAGGCTCCGTTGTTATCTGAAGACCTCAGATGTCCTGGGCTCTGAGAGGCTAAGGCAGATTGCTGATTAGGGCTTGCCAGCGTCTATCCGGCTCCTTTTGCCGCAGCAGCTGATGCCAGCAGCTAGCTTCTTAGCCTACAAAGCTGGTTTTCTTCAGCACTTACAACCTGGGCAACGGGAAACATGAATGCAGTTGTACAAGGGGCAATTTGCAAAGCAGAGCTAATGTAAAGCAGGGGGAGCAGGACACGGTGGAGTTGCCATCATTACAGGCACCTCTGGGCTCCAGGGGGAGACTCCTTCCTCCTGGTGCCAGCCCCAGGCTTATCCTCACCTGGGCCCCGAGAGTCCTGTGCCACACACATAAGTATCTGTGTGTGACAGAGGCAGGCTGGGCCCAAGTATGGCACTGGCACATTACAGGGTCAGGCAGAGACCAGGGCTAGAGGAGGCCTGATGTGGGGTGGGAGGAGATGTGGAGACCAGGGACGGGAGTGGGGGCGGGAAGTGGGAAGCAGGCCGGAAGTGGGCAGGAAACAGGCAGGAAGCAGGCAGGAAGACCTTTCCCCCATGGAAACTGTCTGCGCCCCCTGGTGGTGGGCGCTGGCATGGACAAAGAGTCTGAAACCCACGCAGAAAGCTCACTCTCTGGGTCCACCACATGCGGCTGGTGGCCTGGCCTGGCCGTTGGTGGGCAGGTACAGTTTTGTTCTCTAGCCTCTCCCTCAGGTTGAGACTTTGCTTCAGACACTTGGTGTCATGGGTTGAATATGTCTCCTAAGGGTTCACTTTTGGAAACTGAGTTATAGGTTTTTACATTTTGTATTTGTTTTTTGAGACAGGGTCTTGCTGTGTAGCCCAGGCTGGCCTTGAACTCAAGGTGATCCTCCTGCCTCAGCTTCCCAGCAGGATTACAGGTGTACACCACCATGCCTGGTTCTTAATTTATATGCTGATGTTATCTGGGAGGTAATTAGGATTCAGGGAGGTCACCAGTGGCCCATGATAGTTTTGGTGACTTTCAAGTAAAGGAAGAGAAACTGTGAGCCAGGCTTCTGCTCCAGGCCTGGGGACAGCAAGTTTAGCTTGGCCAGTGGCAGCCACAAGCCCCGTGTGGGACGTGGTTACGGGCTTAGGGACCTGGCAGGTCCCGGGGGGACATCAGGGGCAAAAGTTAAAAATTGAGGCAGAAGGTACAACCTTTTTCCTTTTCTTAACTGCCCTGCAGTGCAGGTTTCTGAATTTATTCACGCTTGTGTTGAAAAATGAAATCTTTGTCATAGTGGTTCTCAAATTGGAGCAGCACAGAACGCCTGGAGGGTTAGAATGCCGGTTCGGGGCCCCTTCCGGGTTTGATTCCGCACTCCAGGGTGAGCCAGTGACCTGTGCCATTGTGCCTGGCTTCACTGCCAGCCATCCTGGGGCAGTTCTTCCTGCCACCGCACCAGGGGAGTGAACGAGGGAGCATGGACTCCTAAGAAGCATTCCTGAGCTGTAGTGCTGATGGGGCTGGAGCGTAGCCAGAGACCCAGCCCTGCCCTCCTTCCTCGCTGTGGTCCTGGGCCATGGGCGCTGATGTTGCCCCCGCCTCCCCCTCGGGTAAGGAGGGCTTAAGCCCAGGGAGGTGTGGAGCCGGCTCAGGGTCACAGCTGTGTGGCAGAGTTGGGGTGAAATCTGGGCTGACGGCCCAGCAGGGTGGCATTGGGTCATGGTGGCTCAGGAGCAGTGCAGAGGGCTCCCTGGCACTCGCTGGGTGGGGAGAGGAGACCACAGAGCCGGGGACCCCGCAGGGGGCAGGGCAGGCGAGGCGCTGAGGTGGCTGACAGTGGGATGAGCCTGGTCTCTGCCCCTGGGGCGAGTGGGGAGACTGAGACCGCCCCCCCGGCCTGGGGGAGGGGACGTGTCTTCTCATCGAGGACACCAAGAGAAACTCGTACCTGTGGAGCAGGGTCGATTATCTTAGTAAGTAGATAATTATTCATAATTATCATTGCAATTTCCATGAGAAGATGGCTTTAAAACTGCTTGAAAATAGTCCTGGAGTATTTTGAACATTCCCTCAGCAATTTCATTTATTCTATTAATTTGCAGTAAGTTGTAACAGCAAACAAACGGAAAGAGCACGCCCAAAGCAAACGCCTCTGAGCCTGGTGGGCGCCGAGAGCCGCGGACGACCGCACCCTCGCCCCCTTGCCTGGCTGTCACTCGGAAGGGTGAGGGGCCCACCATAGTTGTTGAGAGTACTGGGGGGTCTCTTCCCAGCCTTAGGTCAGAGTGAGGGTGACAGAAACCATGGCAACTGGACCTGGACGTCTCCGCCCACCTGGGACAGAGCCCAGGGAGCAGGAGGTCTCTGCCTGGCAGGCCTCAGTCCAGGAAGGGCAGGAAGGACAGCCGGGCCTTGCCTCCGGCCAGTGCAGGGCCAGTGCTCAGTGAGGGGCACAGGGAAGAAAGGGTAATGATTGCCAGGCATGGTAGTGAATCCCAGCACTCTGTGATCTCAGTCAGGAGGATCACAAGTTCAAGCCCAGCCTGTGCAATTTAGCAAATAATTTTTTTTAGTTTACAAAATATAAAAAGTGGTAGTGATACAGCTCAGTGTGAAGGCCTGGGTGCAATGCTCAGTACTGAAAACACACACACACACACACACACACACACACACACACACACAAAGGAAAGGTATGGCCAATACAGGTCACCTGTGGTGCTGTAGGCAGTGTCTCTCCAGGGGGTGGCAGAGCAGGTGGAGACACTGCCCTGGCCAGGCTTCCCAGCCTCGTGCCCTGCAGTGCGAGCAGGTGGGCCAGGCTTGGAGTCCTAGCCGCTAGGAAGACGGGGCCACTGGGGTGGGTTCCAGGTGAGGCTTCTTCTGTTCTTCTAGGGAACCCCCTCCTCCCAGTCTGTCCCACCTGGACACGTGTGTGCACACCCACGCGCAAGCAGAAACTTTATTTGCACAACTACTTCTTCAAGCTGTTCTCCAAGGTTAACAACGCAGACACACAAGCTGTTTCTAAACTGCCACCAGTTCAGCTTGGACTTTGCAGCGTGCACAGCAGAGCCCTAACTCTTCTCACCTACCCAGAGCACCATCCAGCTCCTGAGAGTTTGGGAAAGCAGACCCTTGGCCCTGCCCTGGGGCCAGGAGCTGCTTTTGTGGCAAACCAGGGAGCGGTGCCAGGAGGTACGTGGGAGGTAGGACGCCATGTGTTGTCCCTGGCTCAGTGCTCCAGGCAGTGTATGATAGCATGGCAGGCCCTGTCCAGGGTGGCGCCCTCTGACTCCATACCAAGCAGTTCCTGCAACCAGAGCCACAGAGGAGCTCAGGGGACCCCAAAGCCACCACAAGGGGAACATACCAGGCCACCAGCAGGCTCGCGGTGACTGCCTGAAACTACTGGATGAGTGGCTCGGGGGCCTGCCCTCTGCCCTGCTTCAGAACAGTGGATTTCTCCACCCTGCCAGTGCCATTGTTACACCATGTCACACGCCCCCTCTGGCGTGGGCACAGGCTGCAGACTTGTCCCAGGCGAGTGCAAGGCTCATCTGTGACGTTCTTCCCGTGGCTCTGGCACGGTGAGTGATGTACATGGCCTAGCATCATGCCCGTCACCTTGCACCCCACCTGAGTCTGTGGGGGGACGTTGTGCCAGGAGCGAGGGACCATGTCTGCGCTGCTGTTTTGCTGGTGCTCTTGCCTGCACACCATCCTGGGCCTCACTTTCCTGTCTGGTCTGGCACCAAGACCAGTGGGAGCATATGTGGACTCACATTGGGGAGCTCAGCTTGGAGCTATCTGTGAAAGTCTGTCTACACAGCCGCCTCCCAGGGTTCCCTCCCGCCCTCTCCTCAGGGCCACCTTGCTCAGTGGTCAGCCCCTCACTCTAAGGTCCTCCGGGCGCCTGTCCTTGTTGGCTGCTTCTGCTCTGGGCATCGCTCTCCGCCCATAGCCCTGGGACAGCAGAGCCTTTCCAGTCCTGGTCTTGCTGTGTCCGGGCCCTGGACAGCGCCTGGCTCCCTGAAGACTACAGGCTGCAGGCTACAGAGGCCTCGGGAGGGCGGGCCCCAGGGACAGGCATTTTCTTAATTTGTTTGTGTTGCGTGTTCTGTTGTTCTGTTAGGGCTGCGTAGCCAAGTGCTGGGCCGGGGCTGCCACAGGGCTGATACCATCTCTTCCAGCACTAGAGGGCCGCAGAGGCCAGGGTGTCCCACGGGTCTTCCTTGAGGCCTCCCTGGTCCTTCGCTCATAGCTGGCCTCTCCTTCCTGTGTCCGCGGGGCCATCCTTCTGTCCATGTCCTGTCCTCCTCTTAAGAGAACACAGTCATGTGGGATCAAGGCCCCTCGTGGCCTCATTTTAACTGCGTTATCTCAGTAGAGGGCCTGGCCCCAAACACAATTGTGCTCTCAGGTCCTGAGGCTGGGACTTGAGGTATTTGGTCCCCACTGCTCAGAAGACAGATGCGTGCTCTCTCTGGGGAAAACATGAATTGCTTGTGCCGAAAAGCTTCGCAAAGTCCTCAAGCTCTAAAACGTAGAGGGCAGGGCAGGAGGAACTTCAGGGTTAGAACCCCAGGACTGGGAGCTGCAGTTCCTGGGCCAACTGGAGACCCTACTGCGGCCCCCGGCTTGCCTCACCCCCTGGAGGGGACTCCAGAGGGAACTTGGGGTCTGGTAGGAGAACAAGGCAGGTCCAGGTACACAGTGGCTACTCCGAGTGCGGGAGTGCCACCCCGTTCCATCCTGCCCCAGACTCACGTCCCAGCCCTGTCAACCCAAGGGGCTGGGATCAGAGCAAACTGCCATGTTGACCATGACCATGGCCCACACAGACAGCCCTGGTTCAGGCAGTTTTCATGCAGCCTCCCAGCCCAGGGAGGGACTCTTATTTTCCTGACTCCAGGGTGAGGAGACTGGGGCCTGAGCGGCTCAGGAGACCGTGGGCTCCCACACTGGCGTGCAGCTCTGGCCTGCTGAATGACCTGGTGGTGGCCAAGGCCTCTGCTGTTGAGTGCGTGAAGGAGAGAGGCAGGCAGAGCAACAGCCACGCTGCTGCCAGGATCTTGAGCAATGCCAGTCCCTCCCCGGGCCAGGCTCTGCCTCCTGTTGTTCTGTGGTCTTGAGGGGGCTGCACCATTAGCAGAGAAGGCCTCTGGGCCAAGTGCAGCTGCACAGCCTCGGGTCCAGGCTGCCCTGTAGCCACCATGTTGTCCTCAGTCACCCTGATGCTGGCTGGGCCTGCTCTAAGTCAGGGCCTGGCTTTGTGGCTGCTTTCCTCTATTCCCGGTGAGTCACCCGGTGTGTCCACAGCTGGCTGCTGGGTGTGTGGCCGCATCCCCACGGGGCAGGTTTTCGTGTCCCTGGGGTGCCAGTGTTGTTGCTATGAAAAATCCCATGTGTAACGTCTGCCTATGTGGATTCTGTATTTAAAATAATCCATGTCCTGACAAAAATCACATTTGTTATTATTGTTTCCCTATGATGTGTTAGTCAAAAATACCTAGCCGCGAGTGGTGGCACACACCTCTAGTCCTAGCACTCGGGAGGCCGAGGCAGGAGGACCAGTGAGAGTTCGAGGCCAGCCTGGGCTACATAGCAAGATCCTGTCTCAAAAAGCCAAAACACAAAAACAAACCTGACGCCTCTCCTTTCACAGTCCATGTCCACAACACATGCTTTCCAGCAGTTACCCCAAGCTTTGTAGATGTTTGCACCTGGAGGGAGCCTGCCTGAGGCTTTTACCATTCTTGAACTACCCAGGCCCCAGACTCTGAGCACACCCTTGGGGTCTGGGAAGAACAGGGTGGGATCCTCCTGTTTTACAAAAAAGAAACTATGACCCCAAGGGGAAAGGAGCTGGAAAGGCCTCTTATCCTTGGAGGCAGGCAGTGGGCACTGCTAAGGATCAGTTTAGTGATCTGTGAAATGGAATAACAGAAATTTGTGCTGAGGATTAGATCCACTCCCAGCAGGGGACAGGCACGTGTACATAGTAGGTACCCTCCTACTATGAGGCATGGTAGGTACCTCTCCTTCCTGCCAGAGATCCCTCACTGTACGAATAATGCAGTTGCTCAGCCCCCATTTTTAATTTAGGGGGCTGGAGAATCACAGTGTCTGTCCCTTGAGGAAAGCAGCATCGCTGGGTCTTGAGAGACGGCAGCAGAGGGGCCAGGCCTGGGCTCTGCTGTGGCTGGTGGTGCCCAGGGCACAGAGCCTCGTGCCTTGGTTTCCCTATATACACAAGTGCCAGCCGTCAATTCTCAGGGCCAGATGCCCACATGGCCTTGAGACAACAGGGTGGAGGAAAGCTGGTGGCTGCCATCCAAGCGCCCTGTCTGTGTTTACTCAAATGTTTATTCACTCCCAGCAGATCCTGACCAAAGATCCTAATCAAACGGAGATTAGATTATCTCGTGGAGCTTCACACCACCCAGAGTCTCAAGCACACGGCACCTAAGGTCTGCAAAGGCAAGTGCATTTTTATTGATTTTAAAATGTGAGTGTACATAGGTTGGGCGTGGTGGCACACGCCTGTAATCCCAGCACTTGGGAGGCTGAGGCAGGAGGATTGCTACAAGTTCAAGACCAGCCTGGGCTACAAAGTGAGACCCAGTCTCAAAAAAGACAAAAAAAAAAAAAAAAAAGTGAGTATACAGTGTGAACTTGTGACACAGCTGACCGTCCCTGCCCACTTGAAGTCTCCCTGCCCTGCCCTGCCTGTCCCCTCTCAGGTTACTCTTCCAGGTGCTTCCTGGACAGCCACAAAGGCGGCTTCTAACATAGAAAGTGGATCTGTGGATATTTATTGTTTTTTAACCTAACAGTCTCAGAGAGGATGGGTATCCATGTACACAATCACCACATGGACATTTTCGAAAACTCATTACATGAAGGAGCTGGAGTTTCCTGGGTTGTTTTCTGGTCCTCTGTAGTCGTGGGGAGCCCCGTCAGCAGCCCCTACACCTCAGGATCTGTCTGTGGGCTGAAGACCAGGGCCGGCCAGCCACGCAGGGTGAAAGACCGGGTTTCTGCCAATACTACAAAAGAGGGCTTGGCTCCGGGACCGGAACGCCAAGCCCAGGAAGATGTGCTTTCACTTTCCCCTAGGTATTTGCTGAAACCTCTGAGGAGGCTCACGAGAAGACTCAGTAGCTAGTGCCAAGCTGGGGCTTCTACACAGTTGCCGAATGAAACCTACCCGATCAAGGAGTCTGGCCGCGACCCGAGGACCCCGGCAGGCGTCCGGCAGAGGTACTGCGCAGGGAGGGCACGGGATGGCTGATCCCGGGGACCTAGCCCGGGGTCCCTGCCCGCTCCAGGTGGGGGGCACGGGCGGCTGCCGTCCCTGGCCCAGGGACGAGGACCCATGTGACCCGGCGTGGTGGTCAGGGCGACCGCGGACAGGTCTGGGGCGGCGCGGCAGCGGACCCCGAGGGCGAGGGAGGGTTCGCCGCACCCCCACGGGCCCTGCCCGCCCGGCGCGCGCGTGTCCCGCGCCCCGCTCCGTCCCGCGTGTCCCGGCCCCGCGCCGGCGGAACTCGGGGCCGCGCACAGGAAGTGGCGAGGCGGCGGGCGGGGCGGGCGCGCGCCCACGGGAGCCCAGCGCAGGCCGGGCGGGCGGGCGGGCGGCGCGAGGGACGCGACGGCGGCACGGCGGGCGGGGCGCAGGTGAGCCGCGCGGGGCTGTCGCCGGGGTCCCCTCCCGCAGCCCGAGGCTGCCTCACCGCGCCCGCCCCCGGGCGGCAGCCAGGCCGCGCTGCAGAGGGCCGGGCGGGACCCCGCGGCGCCGCTGTCCCGGTTGCCCGGCCTGCCGCAGCCGGCCACAGGGTCGGCCGGATCCACCCGGGTGGTGCTGGGGCTGGCGGGCGACCGGGAGCGGGACGGCAGCCAGGGCGGGGGCGAGCCCGGGGTGCCTCCCGATGGGCTTGGCGCGGCCTCGCCGGGCTCCAGGGCCTACGAGTCACCCCGCTTGACGTGGAGGCGCTGGGGGCCGGAACAAGCGGGCGGCCCGCCCGGCAGTTCCACTTTCTGCTTGCTCAGACCCGGGAGGGCGCAGGGAGGGCTGCAGGTGGCACTGCCCAGGGCTGGGGACGGTGCCCAGCATTCGGGTGTGACCGGCGTGCGGACCAGTGGCCGGGAGAACGGCCACCCGTGGGTCAGGTGACCGCTGGCCAGTAACCAGACACCTGCCCCTGGCTGGGGGACCCTGGGCAGCATACCCTGGACACCCAGGGGAGGCTTAATAGCAGTTGAACCACAGTCAGAAAAGGTGCAGATCACGTTTGTAAACTTTGGGGGAAGTTGCGTGGAACAGAAAATGGTTTTACAAATGGCTTCTGAGACTTTAAATGCACTGTGCTAAAAGCCTTGTCTAAGGAGGCTTTTGCCTGCAAATGCTAAGATTTTAGGCAAAGGACGAGGGTGCCTTCCGCCTGGGAGAGGGACTGGAGGGAGAAGTGGCCGCCCGTATTAAAGATCAAGCCGCCTCCTAGAGCTAGGATCCCAGGCCAGGGCAGTAGCTCCTGGAGGGAAGCAAGGTGGCCAGGGTGGAGGGAACTGGATGGAGACTTGGACCTGTGCGGGCTGCAGCCCAGAGGGTTGCTGAGCAGCGATCCCTGTTACAAGCTCCAGGGTGTGGAGCCAGCAGGTGACTGCCCTGGCTGTGTCCACCTGCCTGCCACTGTATCTGTCTTCTAGGTTACATTGTCTCTGGAAGCAGCTATGTGTGATTCACAGTTACATTGTGCATGCCTATGGCTCACCCTGCGCTGGAGGGCCAGGCTGGTCTGGGATGGGCTGGGTTACAGAGGGGTGGCACAAGGACATGGTGCCAGGCGGTGGGGATTGTGGAGGTTACTGTCCTGGCTCCAGGGCACCTGCTGTGACCCAGCGGCAGCCCTGTTCTGTGCAGTGTCTGTGGCAGGGCTGGAAGGCAGTGGAAAACGTGGTTTTATTCTGAAAGTGGGAAAGGAGCATCCCAGAGAGGATCTGCTCAGGCACGTGCCCTTCTGCTCCGGGGCTCCTTGGTGGTGGGTGTTTGCCGTGGGCATGTACCCTGTGTCTCGCTGTCCGGCTCCCTGCTTGGGCTTTGTGGGAAATTGCTCTGGGGAGACAGAGAGCTTGAGTTACCTGTCCAGGGTGATGTCACACATCGGCACTGCTGATTGTAAACTAAGATCCCAGGCTCCCACTGTGAAAAGCCCTGCATCTTATCCCTGATCAAATTAGAGGTGAGTGGGAAATATCAGAATCCTTTTATAAATAGGGAAAAGGGGAAACCAAAGACCAAGTACTGTGGTTTATTGGTTTGGTTTTGCTTGGCAGAGAGGATGAGATTAACCAGTCCAATCCCGTTTACCCTGGACAAGCTGGCTAACTGGTCCGATACTGTTTACTTCTGATAGGTTAGTGCTGGTTAACAGGCCCAGTTTGTTTGCCTTACAAGTTAGCACTGGGCAGCTTGTCCACTCACTACAGATTGGTGGCCTTGGTTATGTTCTGCGGCCTTTAACACACCGGACATCAGCCCTCATCCCCACCCTGTGACACCTCTCACCAAGCAGTGGCCCCTTGCCACATGCTTGATCCTCTTGGCCTTATGGAAACTGATTTCCTGGACACTTACAGAGCAGGGCACAGGCCGGGCCGGGCCATGTGTGACCGCTCCCCATGTGCTGACTGCTTGGCTTTCTCAATGAGAGCTTTCTGTAAGGCTGGGCTGATTTCATAAATGTTGCTGAGAAACTTCATGGAGTTTTACTCTTGGTTAACCAAAGAATGTTGGAGTTCTAAATGAGCCATGCTAAACTGTGAAGCAAAATGACTAGGATCACCCATCGTTCCTCAAACCACTTCCTCGGAACTTTGGGATTAATTCTGACTTATTTCAAAATGCTGCATTTTGGGCAGAAGCAGTGGAGGTTTACCTTCAGACTGCCCTTGGGTTGGTTATGCAGAAGAACCTGCTGTGTGTGTTCCAATTATCTCTGTCAGACCCAGAATGGCATTTATGGTGGTAACCTCAGCATGTTGGGGTAGAGTTTGGGGATGGAGAAGTGAGTTGGTGGTGACCCTGGTGGCAGCTTGCCCGCATATCTGGGGCCTGTGACAGGCTGTGAGTGCTGACCCTGCCGCCACGTCATCCCCATGCAAGATGGGGCCCCAGGTGGGAGCGGCAGTAAGTTGGGAGCCACATGCATGCCTTTCAGGACGTGACTGTGTATACCCTCCAGCCAGCACACTCTGTGGCACTTTGGACTCAGAGTTGAAGTTGGGTGCTCCTGGGGGAGCCATGTGTCGTGAATGGAGATCACCTGGGTCCCTTCTTTTCTTTCTTTTTCTTTTTTCCTTTTTCTTTCTTTTTTGTTTGTTTGGTTTGGTCTTTTGAGAAAGGGTCTTGCTGTGCAGTCAGGCTGGCCTTGAACTCTCTATGGAACCCAAGCTGTTCCCAAACTTGCAGTAATCCTCCTGCCTCAGCCTTCCAAGCTGGATTCCTTTTTGCAGGAAGGAGACCCATATTAATCGAAAGCAGTCTCTGGTGGTTGTTGTAGTGGTGGCTATGACAGGCTGTGCTTCTACCCTGCTCTGTGCCTGGGTGCCATCTCCCTGCTGTGGCCGGTGGAAGATGCTGTCTCAGGTTTGGGGTGCTGTGCAGGTCACCTGGAAGGCTCTCCTGCTGTTCCTTGAGCCCCTCTGCTGACCTGAACATTTTCCAAGCCTACGCAGACGTGACGTTGCCCCTGCTTTATAACCTAGGCTTTGCTTGTTGTTTTATAGTAATGACTCTGATAATTGTGTCTCTGCAGTACTTCATATGCTCATTCTGGTGAGTCTCAAGGCAGCCCCATGAGGAGAGCAGCTCCCTGCACCATGGCGGGGAGAAACTGACAGAAGCAGGAAGGCTCAGCAGGGCCACCCAGCTTGGAGGGCATTTTTGAGGGGTATAGGAATTGGGGATTGAGCCAGGGCCTTCCCAGTGAGCTACCTCCCCAGCCCTATTTTCCTTCCTCCCTCCCTTCCTTCCTTCCTTTCTTTCTTTCGTCTTTTCGAGACAGGGTCTAGCCATGTAATTGGCCTTGAGCTGGCCTTGGGCTCACTTTGTAGTCCAGGTTGGTCTCGAACTTACAATGATCCTCCTGCCTCAGCCTCCTGAGCCACTCAGATCAGCTCTATTTTATTCTTTTGAGATTGTGTCCCCCTAAGTCCCTAAATTGCCAAGCCTGAGCTTGAACTTGTGGTACTCCTGCCTCCCTGGGCTATGAGCCATCTGCAAGCACAGCTGGTGTCCAGCAGAGGGGAGGGTTCACAGGTCCCGGTGGGCTGAGGGCTGGGGTGATGCCACGCCACACCGAGCTTTCTCAAGAATCTATCGTATGCTGATGCAGGAGAGTTTCCCACAGATTGATTTCTGATCAGGCTATCATCTCTGCCTAGTGGAAGTGACTGGCTGAGTGACAAATGTCCTTTTTATTAGTGAGATATGCACAAGTGCCAGGAGGACTGTGCACTCTGCAGAGCACAGCACCTTACGCCTCATTTTCCCCCCAAATGCAACAGAGGTTCGATTATGAAGTGCAGGCTGCCCTAGTGTGGGGGAAATGAGAAGCAGGCGAAGGTCAAAGTGCAAAGGTTAACGGGAAAATGCACTGCAGGGGACAGGAGGAGACAGCAGGTGTGTGGGAGGCAGACCTGGGACAAGGATCTGGGCTGAAGCTCTGACTTCAGCCTGGCCAGCCTGGCACAGAGCCCCGGGGCTGGCATCACACTGCGGGAGCTGTGAGTCCCTGAGGACCTGCCCTGCACAAGGGCCCCATGAGCTGCTCCACAGAGCGTAGCCTGCCGTCCCTGCAGGGTCCGTGGGTGCCACTTGAGGCTGCTGAGGGACCTTCTGCTCACCTGTCACCTTGCAGCCAGCCTCCTGGCCAGGTGGAGTGCCAGGCCCATGGCTGCCCCAAGCACCAATGTAGCCTGCTGGGCATCTGACTTTGGGGCTTGCAAGGCATGCAGAGGGGTTATGTGGAGCTGCACAGGGAAAGTGTGGAGCAACAGTAACAAATGTAAGTAACAAAAGGTGCCAGTTTCCTTTCTTGGTTTTTTGGAGACAGGGCCTTGCTAGGTAGCCCAGGCTGGCCTTGAACTCACAGTGATCCTCCTGCCTCAGCCTCTGGAGTGCTGGGATTACAGGAGTGCACCTGTATGCCTGGGAAAATGTTCTTTAAGAATATTTTATTGTAACATTAAAAAAGCAGGGAAGCTGCCCATGGGTTGGCCACCTGTAGAATTTTAGAGATGCCAGAGGCGGAGGCCCCAGGCCCCAGGCCATCCTCAGGCACGGAGCCCAGCAGGGCCAGGGGGTGGGTTCTGGTGTGCAGGACTTGGGCTCAGGGCCACGGTGGCTCCGCTCAGGCCTGCTGCGGCTCCCGCCGTGCTCCGTGGGCCCCACTGCTGGGCCTTTCCTTCTGTGCTGTGAAGGTCACTGCATCACTGCTTGAAAGTTCCCTTCTTGGTGACCAAAGGTGTAAGAGGAGCTGCAAGAGGAGGGGCAAGAGGGGGCCAAAGAAGGAGGTGGCATCTTGGCCTGGGCTGGGGGGGTTGTGGCTGGGCCCCCTCCCAGGGCCCGGCTCATCTGGTCGCCTAGCACCTCTGCCAGGCACAGCAGGGTGGGCACAGGGCCAGCACTGCTGTGTTTGTGTTCTTCTCACTGAAGCCAGAGGATGGGTTTTTTTCTTTTGTGCCTTTTATTCTTTTTAACGTCCTGTGGGGGCCAAATGTAAAATGCAGGCCTCCCCTGACTTCTGCCCCAGGGTGCCACTACCATGGCTTCTGGGGTGCAGCGATTGTTCGTTTCTTGAGTAAAGTGATGGAGCTAATTGAAGACAAAGTGGGCACTTCCAAGTGCATGTAAGAGGAGTGAAAAGTGGCCAGGCATGGTGGAACCCACCCGCAATTCCAACACTCAGGAGGCTAAGGCAGCAGGATTGCTGTGAGTTCAAGGCTAACCTGAGGACCTTGTAACTTGTAAGTTCAAGGTCAGTCTGAACTACATGGTGAGACTTTGTCTCAACCAAAAACCAAACCAAACTAAGCCAAAAGAAAAAAAAAAGCAGGGGAATGAATGGGGAATCCCTGAGCTGTTCTGCGCAGATGAGACCGAAAGAGCTGCCTGTCCCAGCTCAGCCCCAGCTGCTGGCCCAGGACAGGGCTCCCTGGTGGCAGCTCCAGGGCGGAAGCTGGAGGGCCAGTCTAGTTGGAAAACAAAATGGCTTCAGTATTGGGGCCCCAACAAGGCCCATGGCAAGGTCAAGTCTACAGTGGGGCAGGTGGAACAGGTCTGTAACCCCAGCTTTCTGGGAGGCTGAGGCAGGAGGATGACAAGTTTAAGCAGAACTTGTACAACCTAACAATTTAGTCAGGCCTTGTCTCAAAAATAAAAAACAATTAAAAATGGCTGGGGAAATAGCTTGAGGTGAAAGCCCTGGGTTCAATCCCAAACACCCAAAAAAAGATCAGGTCCAGGAAAACAGCATGCATGGTGGTCCAAAGGTGGCCCTGGTCTTGCTTCTCTTCCACTGAGCAACTTGGGTCTCTGCGTGTATGGCAGCTCTCTGGCCCTATGTCCCCATCTGGGGGTGGACCTTGAGCAAGCACCTTCCCACCATGATTCCCAGGGTCCCCCTACAGGTGCCATGACACTGGCCCCCCATTCATTCTTGCCAGGTGGGCAACTTGGTGCTGTCCAGCTGGCTCCTGACTCGAGTTCCCTGCTGGGGAAATTGTGTCCCTGTCTGTTTTTGGGCCACTTGGGCCATTTGTGTGCTGGCTATGCCCCCTGCACATCCTTTATGTGATTCTCTGACCTGTGCTGTCTCTCTCTTTCTCTGTTTGTTTGAGACAAGGTCTTGGTATACAGCCCAGGCTAGGCTTGAACTTGTTATGTAGCACAAGCTGGCCTGGAACTTGCGGCAGTCCTCCTGCCTCAGCCTCTGGAGTGCCTGGATGACAGGTGTGTGCCACCGCAGCCACTGTGCTGTGCTTTGTTGCGTCCTCAGGTGCCCCGTTTTTGGTTGTCGTGGGCAGATCAGGTGCCTTCTCCCAGCCAGGTTTTGTCTTTTTACTTAATTTTATTTTGACAGCATTTTTGACTGAATGTAGAATTTACCCAGCCCCTGAGTGCTGCCCATGTAAGAAGCCCCCACTTCACCAGTCTGGGCACCTTCTGTGCCCACGTCCTGTGGACGCCTGAGGTCTACGGCCACAGAGTTGGGGGAGCAGATTTTGCTCGGTGCCCCCCGGGGAGTCCTGCACCCTCACTGCCTTACTTGGCGCCCCCCGGGAGTCCTGCACCCTCACCGTCCTACACTCCAGGTTCCCGTTTAATTCGCTCCTTTATTATTTTTGCTGCTTTTGTGAGTAGTGTTTTGAATTTATCTTTAAAGTCCTCAGCAGGTCTCAGGGAGGCGCCGTGGGCAGCCCTGTGGGGCCCTGGGGTTGGAACCGCCAGTGGCCGCTTGGCTGAGTCCCTGTGGCTCCTCCTCAGAACCAAGGAGGCGACAGCAAAAGTGCAGAGAAACTGAAGCAAAGGCGAGGAGGTGAAGGCTGGCTGACCTTCCTGAGGTGCAGACGCAAAGCCACGGGCAAGGCCGGCCACCTCCCAGGGCGGCTCCGGGCGGCTCCCACGGGCTGATGGTGCCGTGGGCGGGGACTGCTGTGTCCTCCAATGGGAAAGGACAAGGAAGTAGCTGTGCCGTGCTGTGGGCACCATGCTGTGGCACCAAGGAGCTGGCCACGTGGGGCAGTGTCCCTGGCGGGTAGCCCTCTGCTGCACACGCTTGAACTACCACAGTGTCCAAGAAGAGGTGGAGAGAAGGTTGCAGAGGGGTCCGGCATGCACACGATTAGAGACCCAGCGCGCAAGTGAAGCTCCCGGAGCCCGGTGTCAGGCTCAGGATGTGTGCAGGAGGGAAGCCGGCTGTGTACTGGGAGGGCGGCAGGGTTGTGGTCACCAGGGAGAGGAGCGGAGGGAGGGAGAGGCACACACACAAGCACGCACAGCAGGACACAGAGGCCACCTCTCGTGCTCCGGGACAGTCCAAAGCTTTTGATGCACACTTTGTGTTGGAAGTTGCCAGGCCCAGCCGCCCTCAGGGGGAGACAGCTAGGCTGGGGACCAGGGTGCGGGGATCCCGGTGTCATCCAGAGGCTGTGCCGCCCTCCCTGTTCCCTGACAGCCGCAGCTCTCTTGGCACAGAGGCCATGCTGTGTTTGAAGTTCCGTGTCCCAGTGACGGCCAGGGTGCTGCCCTTTCCCTTTCTTGACCCCTGGACAGGGTTCACGCATCTGCCCACCCTCAGGGGCTGCTGTGTTTTCCTGCTAGCTCATCATGTCCTGGTTTTCTGCACGGTTAATCCCCGCTCCTGCACCCTCCTCGCCTCCTGCCTGTGCAGGTGAGGCTGCCTCCTCCTAGGCGCGTGAGTCGAGAGCTCCAAGCCACCTCCTGACCTCCGGCTTTTTCCTCGAAGCAGCACTGGGGTGACATCTGTCCGAGGCCCTGCAGTGCCATGGCGGGGATAAGTCGAGTGCAGGTTCTGCCCAGACCGAGCAGCCTGGTTCGGCTTTTGTCCCTCTGTGGCCGTGGGCTGGGGTGGGTACTCCTGTGCCCTGTGTACGGGACACTTAGGTTCCACTCCTGCTTCGGGCCACAGTGCTGGGTCTTGTGGGCAGGAACAGGGACACGGGACACATGCGGCGCTGGGTCTGGCCCCTGCTGCTGTGGCCTATTTGCCTGGCACCCGTGCCTGTGTCCGCCTGGGATCCTTGTGACCCAGAGAGTTCTCATGTTTTTGCCGTCCCGGGCGGCTCTGACTGTGTGCGGGGCTCGCCTCCTGTTCGCCTTTCCGCCCAGCCCTCACGCTGTGCTCTTCTCCAGACCTTGCTCCCTCCCGCTGCTACACTGAGCCGTCTCTGCAGCGCTGGCCAACTGCTGCTCACTCTGCTCTGTAAGACGTTTCATCTTCTTGGCTGTGCTTCCCACTCCCGGAAGTTCTCCTCGGCTCATCCCACGTTCCCCTTTCCTGGTCAGCGCCCTTTCCCCACGTCTGCTTCGTTTTCTATTCTCTCCAAACGTAGTTTTCTATACACTGTGCCTAATAGTAAGACATCGCCATGAATAATAATACCCAATATGCCAGCAAACCTCCTTACTTATTTATGTGGTTTTCTTTCGAGACAGGGTCTCCCTATGTACTGCAGGCTGGTCTTGAATTCACTATGTAGCACAGTCTGGCTTTAAGCTGGAGGCACTTCTGCTTCAGCCTCCTGAATGCTGGGTTATAGGCATATGATGCCAAACTTGGATTTTCTATTTTATTTTACTTTCTGGCTGTAGAGATTGAACCCAGGGCCTGGCGTATGAGGTGTGCCTTCTCCCTTTGTACGTCACCCCTTCCCTGGAAGTGTGCATTTCCAGAGGGTGGGGTCCCACTGCCCACGCCACTGCCCACATTGCCACCTCCTGCTTGGTGTGCTTTGGTTGGCAGGCTGTGTAATTTGGGTCCTGGGCTCCTATCAGGCGAGTCTGTCTGTGGCCTCCCACGAGACTCAGCACAGAGCTCTGGGGTGAAGAGGGCGTGGCCTGTGGGGTGCACCCACCTGGGTAAGGCCCTGGTGATAGCTGGAGGACCAGCATGGGCTCATCTGTGGACCTGGTGTATGAGGACCCTGGTGCTGCCCAATGACGGCACCTGGTGTGGTGTGGCCTCGTGGAGGGGCAGCATGCTCCCCAGGGGGTGAGGTTTGGCGTCTCCTCCCCAGCTTATCCCCAGGACAGGCGTAGCCTGGCGGGTGTGGTTGCAGAATGTTCCTCAGTTTAACTCTCCATTGGCTTCTCTGTCACCCCTGCAACCGGTGAGCAGGTAACAGGGCCACTGTGCCAGTGGCTTCCTCCAGCAGCCACCACACCATGCCATGCCTGGCATGTGCTGTGCCTGGTGGCAGTGGGTAAGTGTGGTTTTACAGATGGAGCGCTATGGCTCCAGGGCAGAAGTCAAAGGGAAGGCTGTGTGTGTGCATCGTGGGCTGACATCTCCTTGCGCGCCCCTGCTGTTGGTTCTTCTGGGGCCATAAATCCAGTCTGAGTCTGGGCCACTGGGAGCCCTTCCTCCTTCCCCAGGCTCCTGGGACCTCCCTGACTCTGCCTCCTTTACACTGTGTTGATCACAATGCCCTGCTGCCTTGTCCACATCTCCTGCTCCTGGGAGTGTTGGGCGGTGTCATGTCAGCACCGTGCCAAGTTCTGGGCCAGCTTGGTGGCAGAGTCACCCAGGGCTCCGATCTGAGAGGTGCATCCCCCACACCGCTGTCCCTAATACAGGGGAGACTCCTGAGGGGTTCCTTGTCTGGAAGGGCCCATCCCCAAGGCCCTGCAGAACACAAAAGGGGCCTGGCAGGGCTGGGCACCCCTGGCTCTGCGTCACCTGGACTGTGGGTACAGCTGTGCCCAGGGCTCCAGAAATGTCAGAGTGCAGTCAGATCAGCAACGGGGCAGGTGGGTGTAATGATGGCTTTATTCCCTCACATATGTGGGCCAGAAATCAGAAAAGGGAGGTGCCGGGGTGGGGCCGCTGCCTGCTGGTGACGGGTGTCCATGGCCGAGGGACGGCACTGTGATCAGAAATAAGCTCAGGGCGAGTGGCAGTGTGTGGACCACAGCAGCCAAGGTCTGGGCCTGGCGGCTGCTGACAAAGTCCATCCTTCCTACAAGGGGACAGGAGACGGCGGCAGAGATGGGCACCAGAGTCCTAGGCAGAGCAGCAGGTTGAAAAGCAAATGGGAACCACCAGTTGTTTTTACTGTTTGTTTACCATTTCTCTTTTGTTTGGTTTGCTATGCAGTGCTGGGGCTCAAACCCCAGGCCTGGCACACCTGGCAAGGGCCCTGTCCCTGAACCACACCCAGCCGGATTGTGTCCATTTCCAGAAAAGGTCACTTTCTTCTTCCAAATTTTATGGAAGAAAAAAAACCTGGGAAAACTTAGTAACTTTGTCATACTTTTTATTCTGTATCTTGTGACTGTGTTTTCAGGAATGGGCCAATTTCTTTTTCAGTTAAAAAATACTCTAGCTGGCCATGAAGGCTCATTCCTGTAATCCTGGCACTCTCTGGGAGGCTGAGGCAGGAGGATTGCAAGTTTGAGCTCAGCCTGGGCAACTTAGCGACTTAGCAAGACCATGTCTCAAAACCAAACAAAACAAAAAAATAGCTGGGGAGGTACCCCAGCGTGAAGGCCGTAAGGTCAGCCCTCAATGCTGAACAACAGCAGCAACAAGCAGACAGAGTGCAGGCTGTGAAGAACTATCACAAGAGTCTTGGAGTGCTGTGCCTCTCAGTTGTGGGCAAGCTGACCATCAGAGGCAAGTCTGAAGCCAAAGGGTTTTTGAAGATACAAACATCTGCAGTTCTCCATGTGTCTGCTGGGAGGAGAGTATTGGGTCGGGTGCTCCCGCAGAGAGGAGACCAGACCTCAGCCTGCTCTTACCACCGAGGCCCTCAGCCACCATCCCACGGGGCTGCCGAGCACCAGCCTGGGTGGCCCACAGCCATCCGGGCGCCTCAGATGGAAGAGGGATTCTATTACACTGATCACATTAAACTGATAATGCTTTGGATGTAATGGTTGAATAAAATGTTATTCAATTATTTCTGCCCGTTTCCTTGAGGGGTCCTGGGGGGCAAACCTGGCTGCTAAGCCCCGAGCCACAGCCCAGCCTCTTCTTCCTCCTGAACTCTAGAAACCTAAAGCCACGCCCTGTGGCCAGAGCTGGTGGAGTCTTAGCTGCATCTGTGTGGCGGTCCTTGTGGCCATAGGGATCCCACATCTGGGTCCTGGATCCCTGCTGGGGCCCCCACAGCTGCGGATGGGGCTCATGCGGGGACCATGTATTCTGTGTTGTTGCTGATAAATGCTTACCTGGTGTCCCGTGCACCGTGTAGAGGTGGATGCATAGGTTGTCTATACAACCTGTAGGTCGGCAAACCTATTTCATAGGTTGTCAACATGATGTGTGTTTCCATTTGCAAAAGCCTGGGCACATCTACGCTGCTGGCTTCTGCTGTGTGGAGAAGGCAGGGGAGGGTGGCAGCCTGTCCCACTCTGGGCAGCTGGGGCAGCTCCCCTCCCCTGGGTGAGTGTTATGGGTGCTGCGATGCTGGAGACTGGAACTAGACCAGTGCTGCTGTCCAGGGTGAGCCAGATCTAGGGACCTGCAGGGCACCCCACTGTGCAGTGGCCCCTCCACCAGCACCTGCATGGCTCTAGGGGCCAGGGCCCCATGGCTCTTGGGGCCATCAGTATCATGGTCTGTGTTGGTGCTGGCTTTTTACCCCAGGAGACCACGCAGGAGGTGGTGCCCAGCTCTGGTGGTTGTCTTTGTCCTGGCTGGCCATGGGACAGACCCAGTGCCATAGCCTCCCCCATATCCCCTGGGTACTTGGGTGGTTCCAGGCTCTTGGTGCCCGGATCAGACCAAATGCCGGGCCACCATGGGCTCTGCAGGGCTGCCTTTGCCCAGTGCCTCCTCTGTACCCACAGCCAATTTTCTCACCCTTTATTTGTGAATTTTCTGGCTCCCAGAAATGTAAGAGACAGACGTTGGACATGCCAGGTCGTGGCGTGACACTAATGGCTGCTGTCCCTTGTCCCCTCCTGGAGGGATGCCAGCTCTGATCAGGGATACCCCTATCTCCATACCCCTGGCTCTGGGATGCCATGACCTGTGCCCGGGGGACAGCTTGGGGGCTGAGGGCCTTGGAGACCCCAGGGTGATGAGGCTAGGGCCATGGCCTCCTTGGAGTTGGGGGAGGGAGGTCTGGCCCCAGGACCAGGAGGTGAGATGGAGAGGCATTCTCCTACCATCCTGTGCTACCCCTGTGCCCTGCCCCTCCCTACCATGGTGGCTCCAGGCAGGATCTGGGCACCTGCAAATAAGCTGCTTTTGCTAAGTTTGCTGTGTGGTTTTGAATTTCTAAGCACTCATCCTTGGCTGGAGATGACAGTGGACCTGGCTCCAGGCCGTTTCTGCTCAGTGGAGTGGTGACTTTCCTAATCCAGGGGAGCGCCGGCTCCCTGTGCTGCCTGGGCCTGGTGGTTCCTGCTCCCCCAGTGAGCCTCGTATTGGGGACAACTGGCCCGCGGCCTGAGTTTGTCCTGTCGGAGTGTCCTGCACCTCGATGCAGCCCCAGTGCGCACTTTTGGTTCTTGTGGAGCGGAGTTCCTTGGCTCTGCCGGAGGCCCCATCTTGCCTTGCTCATCAGAGTTCATGTCACGGCTCCTTGTCCCTGGGGACTACAGCGCCCGGTCCCTGGGCCAAGGCCACGCTCTTCTGCCACCGTCCCACTGCTGCCTCCACAGCGCCTTCACATAGCCTGCACAGCTGAGGTCTTCGCCGTCTTCCTTGTTGTGGGGCCAGGTGTGAGCCTGGGTCCTGGAGCCGTGTGTACACCAGCCACGTGGGTGTTTCCAGGACACATGGGGATGATGCTGGTGGGCTGTTCAGTGATACTGAGGACCGACTGCTGGCTTCCAGTGTGCTCGCTTTACTGTGGGTGTGAGGAAGACGCAGTCAGGAGGTGGAGGGCACTGAGGTGAGCAGCCCTGAGGTCTGCAGGGGACTTGCACATGTGCAGACACACAGATGTGCAGATGCACAGAGACACGCAGATATGCACAGACGCACGGACACACAGACACACCAAATACACAGACACACAAAGACACATAGACATATTGAGATACGCAGACAGACACACAGACACACTCAGACATGCGGACACACACACATGTTCATCTACATATCCATACCCAGACTCGTATCGTGCTACTATTTCCACTGCTCTGTACACAATGTTTGCTAAGAAAGTTGGAGAAAAAGTTTCGACGATTTTAAGCCTCTGGCATTTATGCAGCTCCCAGCTGCCTCCTGGTGTAGAAATGCACGTCCAGTGAGAACTCGTACAGAGAGCAGAAATGAGGGGTCAGAGGCCTTGGTGGGCTCCAGAGCTGGTGCAGCTCTCAGGGGGCCCAGCCAGAAGGCCACTTCAGCTCAGTGAACACCTGACTTCACAGTACACGAGTCCCACTTCCCGTCCTGCCGTCAGGAAACCACTCAGGCCACTACACTGCAGGGCTCGGTACCTGTATGTGGAGTGCGTGGCTCCCAGGCAGAGTCAGGAAGCAGAGCTGTGGAACAGAGAAGACCAAGGAGCTGGAACTGGTGGAGAGGGGAGCAGGAGCCTCAGAGAAAGTGCCCTGGGCTGGGGTTGGTGCCAGGGCCACAGGGGACAGGGGCAGCAGAGGAGCAGGACACTGCTGGGTTCACACAGGGCAGGGGACAGTTGTGTCCTCAGCAGCAGGAGGAGGATGCACAGCAACCCTGAAGTATGGGCTCAGCCTGGGAGCTAAGCTGCCTGGGACTCACTCTGCAGAGCCCAGCCACGAGCCTGGAAGGAACCAAGCTGCTGCCCCGAAAGCTGCTGCCCAGCAGAGCCCTGTGGCATCCCATTGAGGTTCTTCCACCAACCCAGCATCCAGTGCCAGCCAACAGCAACTAAAGATGATTTCTATACCATTAGCTCAGAGGAGGAAAACAGACCATTGTTAGAGGAAGACCTCGGTGAAGCCACAGCTGTCCACATGGAAGAATTAGCAGATAACCAGGCATAGTGGCATATGCCTGTCATGCAAGTACTTGGGAGGTTGAGGCAGGAAGATCTCTGAATTTGAGACCAGCCTGGACTACACAGTAAGACCCTGTCTCAAAACAAAAACACTAACAGACAAGAATGTTCAGTGGGTCGTGCATGTGCACTCCTGTGTTCAATAGCAGAGAAAATGTATCTTGGTTACTTTTCTCTTGTTCCTGGGACAAAATACCTGATGCCCAAAATTAAGGAAGAGAAGGTTTATCTCGCTCACAGTTTATAGAGGTTACAGTCCATACTCAGCTGGCTCCAAGGCAGGGTGGCACGTGGCAGAGGGCAGCAGTTCATGGCAGAGGAAGACAGCAAAGCAACAAAAAGGGAGGAGTGGTGGCACGCAGCCTCTTCCCCTCTCCTACACTGTGTGCAAACTACCCACCCCAGGGGGAGGGTGTAGCACTCACACCCATAATCCCAACAGTGGACCAGGAATCAGTCACAAACTCTAGAAGCACCGCCATGACTGTGTGAGGCTTGGGCGGGGGGCACATCTAGCCATAAACCATGACAGTGAGCAAAGTTAAGAGAAATGGCGGACACCGGTAAAGACTCAGATCTAGAGACGGGAACACACCGGACGGGGCTGATAGGCAGGGCAGAGGGCTGCGGGCTCAGCTCTTCCTGTGCCGGGTACCTGGGAAAGCAGCGGCGCGGAGGAGGAGAGCTTTGCTTGGGCTCACAGTTCCGCGGCCTCGGTCCACGGTTGGCAGCTGAGGTGGCATCACAGCAAAGGTGCGAGAAGCAGGACAGAGCCCAAAAGGAGGGGCGGGGATAGGGCACAGTGCCCAGGTCCGCGCCCCACAGCCTGCTCCCCGCCAGGCCCACTCCTGCCCACCTCTTCCTGGTGACACGGTGAGATGAGGGTTTCATCAGCACTCAGCAGCTGTGGGGCTGTCAGAGCCCTCCTGCCCCGGATGTCCCCCAAAGCCCACCAGCAAGGAGAAAGACAGAGGAAGCAGCAGGCCCTTGAGGAGACCACGCCTGCCTGCGGCCGCCGCCCACAGCTGCTCTCCCCCGTGCCTGAGGGGGAGGCATGGGAAACACAGTGGCTGACATTTTTCCAGGTGTGGCAAAAGTTTGTCTCCATGAAGCTCAGCAAACCTTGAGCTGAAGCAAAGGAGAAGCACCCGGTGCCTATGGTAGAAGCAGTCAGAGACAAAAGCCGTTACATACAGAGGAGCAAGGGTAAAAAAAGGAAAACTGGGGCTCTAGATTCTGAGAACAACTTTGAGCACCAGTGTGCAGAGAGAAGTCCGCCTTTCGCGTTCCATGTGACCAGACCCTGGCCAAGGACTTCTGCTGGGTGGATGCTGTGAGGCTGGTGGAGGGAAACGCACTGCCCTGTTCAGGGTCCTCGCCCAAGAAAGTGCCAGGCAGCCAGCTGCAGCCCTGGGCTTCTTCACTGCCGGCCGTGGGGACTCCTGGGGAGGCCCTTGCCGGAGCTCCTCCCCATGGCCCCCACCTGCAGGCACAGTTGCACTGGGGCTCGGTTTCTACACGTGAACTCAGGGAGGGGCGCATGCTCAGTGCAGTGTTACTTGGCTTTAACAGCAGGACAGATCATGACGCATCCACCATACAGGAGAGAGCTGTGGGTACAAAGCTCTGCGAGAGGAGCAGGCACAAAGAGACCAGCCTGGGGTCTTTGAGGGGCCAGAGGCGGGGAGGGGAGGGACCGGGAGTCTCTGCTGGGGGCTGGATTTCCGTCCAGGAAGATGGGAACTTCCGCAGGGAGTGGGTGACGGCTGCATCGTGGTGTGGACCCCCAGCGTATGCCTGCTGTGCTCCAACGTGGTTCAGGGGTGAGTTTTATGTGTGTTCCCTGCCATTTAAAACCCAAGAGTAAGGCTCGGTGTGGTGGCGCACGCCTGTAATCCCAGCACTCAGGAGGCTGAGGCAGGAAGTATCGTTGAGAGTTTGAGGCCAGCCTGGGCTACAAAGTGAGTTCTAGGCCAGCCTGAACTGCATATTGAGACCCTGTCTCAAAAAAAAAACCCAAAACTATGAGGACAGGGCTCAGCTTTGTGTGCTCAGCTTCGTCTCTTGGCCGCCTTGTCCAGCATGGAAGTAATGGCCCCAAGAAGGTCTTGGTGGACTGTGAGCCTGGCATTCGCCTGAGTTGGTGGCTCTTCCATCACTGGGGAGGGAAAGTGGAAGTGTGACTTGGTCTCCCTGGCATTTGGCCTTCTCGACACTCAGAACCCTGCTTCTAGCTGGTTCCACAGGCACCCTTCTGTCCCAAGGACGCAGCTCATGACCGTGTCTCTTTACAGGCCCTTCTAGCTGAACACCTCTGAGGACAGCCTGTGCCCGCCCTGCTGAGCCCGTGCCTTGGTGAGTGAGGTGTGTGTTGGGGTCACATGTGCAGCTGGGTGTCCTGGTGTGGACTGTGTGTGGGTCGCCCTGGAAGCTTGCAGAGACCCCAGGGACTGCTGGCTCTGGCGTTGAGGGAGACTGGGTCATACAGGCTGTAAGACAGAGCCTGTGGCATGAAGGGACCGCTGGGCGAGGCGTCTCTCTGCACTCTGGTGGCCCCTCCTTTGGGACTGCACCTGTCCCTGTGACTGCTGTGTGAGGCCTTGAGCCAAATGGGTTGGGCCCCGACCTGGCGCCTTCTGCCTTCCTTCTGTGACCAGGGAGACCCCTGCCCGGCTGCCTGCGGGCTCAGCCTGGCTCAGCCCTAACCGTGTGGGCCTGGCTGTGACCAGGGAATGCTGGGAACCATGGTTGGAGCAAGCAAGTGTGGCTAGGGTTGGTTCAGCCCACCCCTTGTCTGGTTTGCAGTTGTGGCCGCTATTAGTGGCCATTGCCTGGCTGTGGTCAAGCACTGAGATGCCTCCTTTGTTTCCTGACTGGAAGGACTTTGTTGAGTGTCACTTTGAAGTTATTTCATTATGGCTGCTTATTTCATGCCTGGTGGCATCAGTGTGGCCACATGCAGTTACTGGCTTCCAGACACCCCGGGCTGCTCACCCGGCCCTCCACAGTCAACACTTTGCTGCTTGCTCCTCTTTGCCTTGATAAAGTTGCAGTGGTTTTTCAGTTAAGCTACTGCTACGCTGTTGCAAGTGGAACATGCTGTATCCTAAAACCCACCTCACAGCTAAACTGTTTCTTTTGACTTAAATAATGATCACCTGACAGCTGCCATCTGGACCTAGGGACAAGAGGAGGCTGTAGGGTGGCCAGCACATCAGGGGGAGGCCCGTGGCTGCTGGTGCTGGGGACAGAGTCTGTGTTGGGTGGGCAGGGAGGACCGGGGGCCAGGGGAGCCCTCTCTAGGTCAGGTGCTGGGCAGGTGGTCCCCTCCTTGCGGGGGATGGGACTCCAGCTTTTGTGCCGGGTGGGGCTGAGAGGGCGCAGAAAGGAGAGCAGCAGGGTGGGAGCACTGTTCTCCCTGGGGTAGCCGAGCTGCTGAGTGCATCCAAGCGTGGTGGAGGCAGCATGTTCTTAAGACGAACTGGTCAGCAGCCCATGGGCGACTCCTGGTCAGATCTGCACACGGTGCACTTCCCCAGCCTCACACCTGCTGGGGTGCTATTAGGACCTGCACCCCTAGCTCCAACCCAGCACTTTATAAAATTTTATTTTCTTTTATCTTTTTGGTTTTTTGAGACAGGGTTTCACTATGTAGTTTAGGGTAGCCTTGAACTCCCTATGTAAATGAGGCTGGCCTTGAACTTTTGGCAATCCTATCTCAGCCTCCAGAGACTGGGATTAAAGGTGTGCACCACCATGCCTGGCGGCACATACAAACTCAGCGCCGGGAAGGGTGAGGCAGGAGGATTGCTGAGTTTGAGACCAGCTTGAATTACACAGGGAGACCCTGACTCAAAAATCGAAGGAAAAAAAGGAGGCAGATTGGACAGATCCAGACAGATACCACCCCCACCCCACTCCCCTGGTTGTTACTGCTTCTGACATTTAGGGCAGTGCATTTGTTTCTGGCTTAAGCATGCATCTCCTAAAGGCCTCCCAGGTAGAAACCCTGGGAGAGGGTGTGCTCCTCGAGGCCCAGCGACACTCCCAGCAGGAGGGGCTGACCCACATTCCGAGCCTACACCGTGCTAAGGGAGACTCAGGGACCCTCTCAGAGGGTGTGACCAGATAGCTGTGACTGCGGCTCTCAGGGCCTTGGGCGATGGAACCATGGGCAGCAGGACCTGGGTGCTCCTGGGTGCCCCTTGGCTATCACCCGGACCCATTCGGGGCGGCCTCTGGGGTCCACGGCCACCCTGCTGCATGGCCTCTGAGGCGTTGTTGGGGTCACTGCATGGTACTGTCTTCCCTCTGACAGTCTGGGTTTCTAATGCAGTCTCCGAAGTCCCTAATGCAGTCTCCTCCTCATGGCAGCCGAGGGCCCTTCCAGTGTGCTCAGTTCATAACCTGGCCTCTTCCCTGTGCTGCTGTCCCTTCGGAGCCTGGACTTCCTGTTGCCCGTGGCTCCGAGAAGCCTGGGGGTGGACGTTGCCCCTGCAGCAGGTGACACCGATGAGATGACCACAGTGAGATCAGGACAGGTCAAGCCCGGCGCTCATGGATCCACCTAGAACCAGCGAGTGGGAGGGAGGTAGATCCAGGGCCGTGGGTGTCTGCATCAGTGAGCCCAAGGCCCTCTGGGTGGCAGTGCAGCGGGTGAGGCATTGGTCCTTCAGGAAACTACTGTGCTGGTGAGAGGGACCCATGGAACTGACTTCCACCCTGGTGCGGCACATGAGTGCTGCGTCAGGTGCTTTCGGCCTCCGCCTGGAGCACAGGAGCTTAGCCCCTGACGGCAGCCAGGTGTCTGTGCCCGGCTGGCCCTGCACCTTCATGTAAGGTAGCAGCAGAGGGTGACCTGTTCGCAAAGGAGGGGAACAAGTTACAGCTCAGCAGCACCCCTGGGTTTCCCAGCCTCGGGGAGGTCCTGGGGGTAGAGGGAGGCTTGACCTTTCCTCTAAAAGGGGAAGGTGAGTGTGGCAGGGGAAATGTGGCACAGAGGGCAGCTGGGCCATGGTGCAGAGCCCAAACCTCTTTGGACGCTGCATCGTGACACAGGGCACAGCCTAGGGCCCTGACACTGCCGTGAAGACGCTGGAGGACGCACAGGCGCACACAAGTGTGTGCAGCTCTCCAGAGACATCTCTGTGTTGTTCCGTTGCCCATGCAGCTTGGCTGTAAGGTGCCCGGGTATTTTCTCATATATACAGACCTCATCTGAAAGCACTGTCCCTTGCCAAAGTACATGTGTGTGCCTGGTGGGAGATTCTTGTGTGATGATGTCTTGGTTACTTTTCTCTTGTTGCTGTGACAAAATACCCAACTCCCAAAATTAAGGAAGGAAAGGTTTATTTAGCTTACAGTTTGTGGAGGTTTCAGTCCATATTTGGCTGGTTCCGAGGCAGAGAGGCCACATGGCAGAGGGCAAACTGTTCATGGCAGCAAACAACCGGCAAATGTGTGGAATTGCAGGCAAGCAGCCTCTTTCTCTCCTCTACCTTGTAAACAGCCTGCCCCCACCCAGGGGGCATGTAGCTCTCACACAGTCTCCATGCCCTCCTCTTCCACAGGCTCAGGATGTATACAAAGTAAGCACCCTGGCTTCCTGCTGAATCAGACAGTTAACCTTTTAAACTTCCCAAATTAACACCATAAACAACATCCCAGAAGGGTAAGGGCATGTCCTTTTCACCCCAAGATCATCTACAACTGCTGAGTTACTCAGCTAAACCTTCAGACTCCCCAAGTTGACACAATGTATCAACTGTAACAGATGATTTCCTGTGCACAGTTCCATGGTCACTGGTCCATCAGAAACAGATTGGACTCTGCAACATGACATGTGGTGTGTGGGGTGCACTGGGAAACAGCAGGCTCTGTGCCATCTCAGGGCAGCCAGGTCAGAGGCTGTCTATACAGGTGACGCAGCTGACACAGCCCTTGCTCCCTGGCTGGCCTGCTGCCTACCGCAGTGGAAGGTGAACTTTGCCTCTTGTGTGATGTGGAGCCAGTTTTCTGTTTTGTCCTCTGACCAGTGCTGCTTGCAGGTTCTTGAAGTGACAAGGGGTATCCAAGTGGACAGTGTTGGGCCCAGGAGCATCTGCTTTGGGGACTTTGGGGCCGTGCTCCTCCTGGTTGGACACCAGGAGAGGACTGTGTGCGCATACTCTGTGGTGAGTGTAGTGCCTGGGGAGCTGTCCTTCAGCAGTGCCACCCTCCCCCAGCCCTCCACAGGCCAGGCCCAGAGACAGGTGGGCAGTGGTCTCCATGCAGTTGTGCTTGGGTATGCAGCTGCTGCTTGTGGCACTGTGTGTATTGTGTGCCCACTGTTGTCTGCACTGCTTGGTCCCTTACTGAAAGTAGCTGAGAAGTGTAGGATGCTCCAGGCACAGAGCTCTGGATACCACAGTGCCTTGCCACACTGGCCTGCTCTGTGTCCAGGGGCCATAATAACAGTGGTCAGCGGCCACAGAGGTGGCACTTGGAAGCATCTTGTTTGTCCTCATGGTCCCAGCCCTGCATGCCCTCTCGGCCACTCCTGGGAGCCTCTGCAAATTCGGACTGTGGGGTGTGCGGTCGAGCACCCTGCCCCGCACCCACCCCCACCCCCTGGCAGTGCTGCTCCCAGGCTCCCTTCCTGACCTCAGGGAGTTGGTTCCTTCCCTGGTGCGATGGCTCTCGCTGTCCCTGCACCCGGCCTCGAGCACTTCCTGGGGTTTCTCAGGCTGTGTCCATGTGCAGGTGAGCACTAGTTTCCTCTTACTGCAGAGGCTGGACGACAGGTGCACGTCTCAGTGGCCGGCTGTCCCTCTTCCTGTGGTTGTGTCCAGCATAGTGGCTGTGGTGGCACTTGGGATGGAAGCCTCCCCTGCTGCCTCATGCAGGTGGAGGGCCTTGAACCTCCCTGCCTGCTTTGCCTGTAGCTACCCAAGCAAACAAGCCCTTTCTCCTTCCTCCTCTCAAGGTCATCGGGCTCGTTCATTTTCTTATTTTAAATAAAAGTTTACCTGTAGCTGTTGTTTTTAAGAGTGGGAGTGAACTGAATCTGGGGTGTGAAGGGACTTAGGGGACAACAGTGTCGGAGTATTTCAGACACAGTTGGATGGTGGGGGAGCCTGCGAGTCGCCACTTTCAGAGAAGAAGAAACTGTAGTCTTGCTTTTTTTGGCCCTGTCTGGCAGCCTCCCTGGCCCTGCTCTGCATGGACTGGAAAACCCAGGTTCCTGTGTCAATGCCTGGACACGGGATCCATCTGCAGTATAAGCGAGGGGATCTGGACAGGGCGGAGGGGACTTGTAAGCCTCGTGCTTTCTGTTGGCAGAGTTGGAAAAGCAAGTGTTTTGCTGGCTCCTTTTGGTTCTTTTTCTCCCGTCCAGACCCAAGCCTCCCAGGTGTCTTGTACAGGGCTCGCAGGGTCTCTGTTTCTACCGGGATCTCCAGTGTCTGATTGGCACCAGCCGGGCCGGGGCTCAAGGGCCTGGTGCCTCTGGCCTTTGTCCGCAGCTGCCCAGTCCCCATGAGTGGGCACCAGCTGTCTCCTCTGTCTTCCAGCAAACTAGTCTGGGCCACGGGCTGGGCCAGCCCAGGCCGTAGCTCCTGGTTTATTTGCGTGTAGCCGGCCTTGCGCAGTGTGTCTTGTGGTTTGGGGTGTCTGTCCGGGGCCTGGAGCCCTGGCGCTGGGGCACAGAGCGTGACACCCAGCATAGTCGTAGAGTGGGTGTCACTTTAGGCAGAAGCACCTAACGAGGATTTAAGTTGACCCATTTCCCTCCTTCCTTCCTTCCTTCCTTCCTTCCTTCCTTCCTTCCTCCCTCCCTCCCTCCCTCCCTCCCTCTTTTTGAGACAGGGCCTTGCTATGTAGTTCAGGCTGGCATTCAACTTGTGGCACTCTTCCTGTCTTGGCCTCTCTGACGCTGAGATGCCAGGCGTGTGCCTGGTCCTTCTGACCTCTGTTTTCTTGAGTCCTTTTATTGGAAAATAGGTGTGAAGCTTGTTCAAATACTTGCCCAGCATTCTTGTTACAGAACTGTCATGAACTGTGCTAGCAGATTTTATTGCGCTGTGCCATCCGAGTATCCATGGAGCAAAACTTCTGTCACTATGTTTGGCTTTTCTTTTTGTTGTTTTTTGTTTGCTTGTTTTTTAAATTTGAGACAGAATCTCACTAAATTACTAAAACCTCCCGGTGTGCTGGTGTGCACTACCACGCCTGCTTAAGTGCTGATGTTTTAAAGCCAGATGTAACTATTTGTCTGGCTGTGACAGTCCAAATTCTTCAAAGGAATGGCACAAGTTGGCAAACACCTGGAAACAGTTTATTATTAACTAGTGTAAACCTTGATCCACCAGAAAAAGCATGTAACACATCTTTAATGAGGTCAAAGGAGAAGCAGCAACAACAAATAACTGGACAGCTCCGACTGAGTCCCCAGCAGGCAGAGGATGTTTAAGACTGTGACCTGCGGCTTTCAGGGTGACCTCAGAGGACACGGGTAAGAGAGGAGCTGTGAGCCATTGCTCAAAGAGTCAGAGGAAAAAACAAATCTTCCAGCAAGGTGGTTACCAGCTTGGTAGTTTGGAAAATTATGTTTTTTTTAACTAAGAGAAGACGATTTATTTCAAAGTGGAGAAAAAGGGAGAAGAGATGTTAGACATTAGGCATTTTCTTCCCAAACAAAAAATAGTGAATGTAGCAAGTCTCTTTGGACACCTACACAGGACCCAAAGGATGGTCTGTTTGTTTTGTTTTTGAGACGGATCTGCTGTGTAGTCTGGGCTTGAAGTCACTATGGAGCCCAGGCTGGCCTCCAGTGCATAGTGATCCTCTCGCCTCAGCCTCTTAAGTGCTGGGATTACAGACTTGTGTCATCATGCCCAGCAGGACCTTTGTTTTTATGTTAGATCTCTTGTTCTCAGCTGCAGGTGTGCACCTGTATACATGTGTGTGTGCTATGTGTGTGCTTCCTCTCCTCCGCCTCAGAGGAGAACTGCTCGCACCTGGAGTTGATTTTGATTCCACAGCCTGTGGGGAGAAGTGGCCACTCCGTGCTGGGCTCCAGATGGGGCCGAGGCTCTGTACCGGAGGCCCAGGGTGATCACTAAGGGGCAGGGCCGCCTTGAGAATCCCCGAGGAGCAAACGGTGGACAGAGTCACAGTGGGAAGCAGCTATAGGCCATGTGTGTTGACATGGGTGCCGTTTTGACAAAGAAAGGCTATTTTCCTGTCCCTCAGACTAAGGGCCAGACACGGCGACCCAGCAGAGGTCGGCACGGCCGCAAGCGTGGAGTCAGGGGCACCTGCGGCTGGTGGTGGTAGAGCACAGCAGCCAGAAACAGAGGCAGGTGAGCCAGAGGCAGGGGCCCCCAAAGAGCTCCCCACAGAGGCAAGGCCCCGGCCCGCTCCTCACCAAGGCCCCCTGCAGCCACGTCACTGCCCAGCCCCTCCCTGCTCCCTGTTTCCAGGTCTCTGCGGCACACTTGGGACCCTGGGTACCTCTGCTTCAGGGCCATTCTGGCCCACTGCTGCGTCACTGCTCACCTACACGCCAGACGCAACCCGAGAGGCCTACCCTGCAGCACGGCCTGGCCCTGTCCTTGTCCCATGCTCGGGCCTTCTTCTCCCTTCCCTGGCTGAGACACCTTGCATTGAGCTCTGGGGCAGCCAAGGTGGCTGTTCCTCTTGTGAAATCAAGTGTCGCTGATGTTCTTTTAGCAGTGACTCTGATAGACATTTTAATTCCATGAAGCAGTCTCTCAATTCAGTAAAGTAAACGTGTTTAGACTTCCTCATTTCTGTGGTCATATTTGATAACTTTTCTTCTAGGAAATTATTCATTTCATCTAAGTTTTCAAATTTATTTGCACAGAAAATTTATTTGCACAGAAATGTGAGCTTATTTCAATAATCTTTTAAATTAACTTACAATCTTTTGATCCGTCATTGTTCTTTTATTTCGTATACTTTTTTCTCCTTTTTCTTGATCAGATTTTTGATTTTTTTTTCTTTCTTTTTTTCTTTCTGTTTTGTTTTTTTGAGGCTGGGTCTCCCTTTGTAGTGCAGCTGGCCTTGGACTCACAGCAATACTCCTGCCTCAGCATCCTGAGTGCTGGGATGACAGGTGTGCACCACCATGCCTAACTTGATTAGGTTTTTACGGTTGTAGATAACGTACTAGTCCCCCTCCCAAATAAACCTTTCAGTTAAACTATTCATTAAGATGTTTTCTTCTACATCATTTTTTGTTTTAATCTTTATTCCTTCAGTTATTTTACAGTTTTCCAACACTTTGAATTGGAAGCTTCATTCTTAGATGAAGGCAGTTACTAAGATAAACTCTCCTGTGTACACACTGCTTTAGTTTTCACTAATGTACTTCTTAAAGATTCTTCATTGTTGGTTTCTCTTCCCCAAAGACAACTAAGAGAAGCCTGTTTCTGTGAAGAGTGGGGACCCTTCAGCTTTCTGATTTTGTTACTGATTTCTTATTTTTAAATTAGTTCTTGTTACAAATTTACTAACATACGTGTATTTTAATTGATCTTTGCAATTTGTTGAGCGTTTCTTCCTTGCTTTACGCCTGGGCACTCTCCACGAATGTTGCTTTGGATGAGAGGTGTGGTGGTGTCTGCTGTTTTAGGCAGCTGCAATTCCTGTCTGTGCCCTCCCCTGGGATCTGTGCCTTTAAAGCGCTGCTGGAGCATTTGGTGCGTAGATATTAAACTGTAATATCAGCTAGGGGTGGCAGTGCACACTTGTAATCCCAGCTACTCAGGAGGCTGAGGTAGGCAGATTACAAGTTTGAGGCTGGCCTGGGCAACTTAGTAAGAGTCTCAAATAAAAGGGTGTGGGACCTAGCTCAGAGTTGCATGACAAATGAACAACTGTTGCAGAATTCGTCTCTAAGAGGTTTGTTTCTAGCATTGTAAATGTTCCTGCCCAGACCTGTGCCAGGCGGATGGGAGCGTTTCGGGCCCTGGTGTTCTGTAGTTTGCAGCTCACGTTTATCCCTCTATCTCTCCTGTGAAGCACTTGGTTTGGGGTCTCTCTCCCTCCTGTGGGACTTGGCTTTGCTGTGTGATATGAGGTGAAACATGGTCCTATTACTGCGTCCTGCATGCTGGCCTCCTGCTCAAGGTGGTTTCTAGGTTCTTTCTGTTATGAGCGAGGAATGGTCACCACAGCAGAAAAGGTAGCGAGCTTTTGCACTTACTAAAGGTAGGAAGAGAAACAGGGTCCGCAGAGCGAGTTAGGGCCAAGCGAATGTAGCACCATGTGCGAACAGACCCTGGTGCCGGGGAACACAGCAGCCCCGAGCGCTGTGCTGCCCTCCTGTGTGTCTCCCACCCAAGACTGTGGTCAGGTCCAGGCCCCAGCGGGAAACCTGCCCAGTCCCCAGAGAGGACCTGAAGACCGTGCGTGGGCAGGGCTTTGGGGACTGTTCTGTGCAGGTGTCCTGGGATTTTGGAATTAACCAATCACACCCAGCTTTCCCCTACCCTGGTCCTTCCCCAGTCCTTTCCTGGCAGTGTGCACCTGTCCAGGCAGGGGCACCTGGTGGCTGGAACCCGAGCGTGTCAGTGTCTGCCCTGAGATTCCCATGTGTTTCCCGGGTGGCTCTGCTCTGGGTCCTTCGGGACCGCAGGAGGAGCTGAGTCTGTGTGTTGGGAGCCCACTCACACTGGCAGTGTGTCCAGTCTGCTTCAGAAGCCCAGCTGCTCACCAGCTCTTGGGCTCTGGAAGCCATGGTGCTCTGCAGGGGCCGCACTTTGGACTGGGCGTGAGCGGCCCTGTGCACAGCTGTGAGGGACCCTGCGGTAACCCTGTGTGAGAGGCCTTGGCTGGCCACTGGGGGACCTTGTTGGTTTCCAATACTTGGTGCTGGCCCAGCAGGGCCTGCTGTGCTGCAGATGCAGTGTTAGGGACCAAGGTGATGCCCGTGCCCCGGGGGTGCCCACAGTAGCTGGTGGGTCATAGGCAGAGGCCAGAGGCCACGGAGACCCAGGCATATGCAGGCAACATGGGCTTCTGCGTGGCAGTGTCCCGGGGAACTGGGCTGGCCTTTTTGCACTTCTCAGCCAACACGGGGGGAGGGAGGGGCAGGCATAGACTCTTACCCCACCCACAGTGAGCCAGGCGCTAAAGGGGTGAGTGCCACCACTGGACATCACTCCTGGGACCTGGGGCGGGTCCAGGCAGCAGCTACGTGCCATGGGGACAGCAGCAGGGGCAGCCCTGGGACCTGAGTGTGCACACACTCACATGCCACCCCAATGACACACGTGCACACCCTGCACCCACCCACACAGACTCCAGCCATGTGGTGCTGGCCTGGTCTCCCACGAGCACTGGGGATGAGGAGCCGCAGCTGGCTGTGTTGGAGTGCTCTGGTGACAGCGCCCATCAGCGTTGGCATGGGGACCTGAGGGCGCCCGGGAGTGCTCTGCAGTGACAGGCCCAGGCAGGCTGGTACCACACCGGCTGGCACCAGTGTCTCGGCTGCCCCAGAGCAGAGCCAACGCGTGTGAGATTTCAGATGTTGTGGGCAGCGTGTCTACACCGCAGGTGTCTACTCTGGCATGAAGACAAACAGGCCAGGGAGCAGTGGGCCACCTGAGGGGGCAGGGTACTGGGTCTGGCATTGGCTGGGGCCTGGGGCTCTGGCTCAGAACTCAGACAGCACAGAGGCTGCCACCCAGGACCAGGTACAGTGGGGGATGGACATGGGCCAGGGCCAGGGTGCCAAGCTTAGGGGACCTCACTGGCCTCGCCAGCCCAGAGCTCAACACTGGGCTCTCAGGTGACCCGGCCAGCCGGAGGCCACAGTCCACCCTCGGTCATGATGGAGGGGTGGAGGAGAAGGGCTGAGGACCTCCCCTCACTCCCCAAATTCTGCATCTGAGGACCTTTATCCGCACGTGAGCCCTTATCTGACCAGAGTTGCTCCCGTCGCCCTTCCCGCCCAGGGGCTCCAGGGCTTTAGGGGCCAGGTCCGAAACAAAGTGTGCGTTTCCCTGTCTCACCCTCAAGCCTGTGGCCTGCGGAGCAGATTCCCCTCACAAGTGCCCCCTGAGTCGTGGCTCTGCTCCCTGCTGGCTGTGAGCAGTCCCTGGGGCTCCGTGCTTCTTGGCCACTGTCCTCACCGTGGCTTCCAGGCCTCAGGATGGCTCTCACACCTCCCCGTTTTTTCTGTGAGCCAGGCAGGCCTGAGTGCACCTGGCCCCACCCACACATGCTGCTGGGCGAGGGAGGGTAATGGGCTGCAGCCAGGACCCCACCCTTGGACCCATCAGAGCTGACCCCTGGTGGGTCTGTCACCATGGAACCCGAGTGGGTGCCCCGGAACACCAGACACTTGCCCCAGCTGCCTCCACCTTCCGACCCCTGGTACTGCCCCCAAGGCCTGAGGTGGGCCAAGGTGAACTCTGCCGTCTGCCCCCCTGCTCTGTGGCCCTCTGACACTCAAGTTGCTGAAGTGACAGAGGCAGCTCCACTGCAGGCGAGGAATGACCTGTGCACCCTGGGTCCCAGAGCCTTGGAGACGTCTCCGCAGGCGCTCTGTCACCTGCTCCCCAGGTGGCAACTTGGATGAGCTGGGTTAGGTGAAAAGTATTGAGGTTGGTCTCACCCTTGCACTCATGCGTCGTGGTGCATCTGGGCTGGCACAGCTGGCAGCCATGGCCACTGGCATCTGTGATGACCAGGCTGCAGAAGATCCAATCTGTCCTGAAGGTTTCGCTCGAGGGACAACACTGACTGAGGCAGGACTCCGATTCCCCAGCCTGCCACCACCCCAGCACCTGAGGGAGGAGCATCGAGTCGGGGCAGGGTCATGCCTGCACTGCTTTATTCCTTCCCACCTGAGCATGGGTTATAACAGACTGCTTGGCTGGCAAACCAAGCCAGGGCTCGCATGTCCGCCTGGAGCCGTGGCCTCCTGAGGAGCTATTGGAACCCACACCTGGGGGCCTCCTAGCGCAGAGTTCTCTCCAGCACCTGCCGCTTCTCCTTGTGGACTCTGACTCTGGTCCCTTGCATTTATCAGGTGTGTGTGGACCACTGTTTATCAGCTCTCATCCTCTGCCACCCTGTGTGAGCAGCCCGCACCACTCTAGTGCCAGCCGTGCCAAGTGTGGCCCTCACTGCACTTTCTGGGAAGAGGCAGCTGGGCCAGAGGGGCCAGGCAGCAGCTGGTGTTGGCACTTGGAGCTGCTGTGGTGTCCAGGGCCAGGAGGTCCCTTGAGGGCATGTACATCTGCAGAGCATGGGACGTGTACGGGGCCTGGAGCCCAGTGCTGTGCTGCCACCCTGAGGAGACACAGCACCGGAAGCAGAGGGACACTGTCCCCAGGCCTGAGTGGGAAGTAGGTGCAGCCGGGACCCTGGGGTTCTGGGCCTGTGGATGTAGATGTGAAATTGCTGCCTGTAGCCAGACTGGCATGGCTCAAGGGTCAGCCGGGCAGGGAGGAACAGATCCAATGGCTGTGGAGTGGTTCTGTGGCTGATCCCACAAAAAGTGGGGTAGTGAGAGACAGTCCGCAGGCTGTGGGACACGCTGCTGTCTGCTGGCCCTTGCTAAGCCACAGTCCTCTGGGCCAGGCAGAGCTGTGAGACTTTAGTCCTGGATCTGATGGAGGCTTCTGCAGTGGGATAGGAACCGCAAGGGGCAGTGCAGCCCCTGTGACTGGGCCAGGTTCTCCCCCAACAGAGTTGTGTTGGGACACAACCTGGACAGCCGGTGGTGTTCAGATCTGCGGGCAGTGTGGTACCTGTCAGGACCTCAGCAGAGATGCTGAGGCCAGTGGGGTTGTGGGTGGAGCACAAGCACTGTCTCCCTGCTGGAACCGGGGCTGTGTCAGGCTGCAAGGGGAGGAGTGTCTTGTTTGTTCCTGTTCACCTGAGGCCATGGCTTCAGCATCCCTGAGCTGAGAGCCTGTGGTGGGCAGGCAGGTGTGCCCAGGCAGGGCTGCCGTATGGCCACCATGCCTGAGAAGAGGGTCCAAACATGGGTGCTCTGCAGCCCGTCCCCACCCCAGCAGTCCCCAGGGGACTGAGGGACGCACGTGCACTGCCCTGTTACTCCTGCCCCAGGACCTGAAAGCACAGGTGCATCCTGGTGGGCCCAGCCTGGCCGCTCAGCAGACTCTGCAGGTGGGCTGAGGCATCAAACGTTCTGTGTGAGCAGGGGGCGTAGGGTTCCCTGTGGCCTCTGCCACAGGCCTGCATAGTGGGCTGCGGTGTCCCAGCAGGAGTCCCTGCTCTTCTGTCCTGGCCAAGGGGAAGATGTGAGCTGGGCAGCAGGCTACACTCTATGGCAAGGGGCCAAGGTCGTACTGTGAGGCTGACGGGCGTGGGTGCTCAGGTGGGACCGTGGATGCCAGGGAACCAGCCAGACAGCCCTGTGTTGTGTGTGACGCAGAGGTGCCTGAGCTTGCAGCTGACCTCTCAGGTTCAGCTTATTATGGGAACTTGTGGGCAGGCTTTTTCCCACCAGGCACAGGGCTGAGTAGGGACCAGCTGGGCACCAGGCCAGCTGCAGGTGGAGCTGGGACATAGGCAGCAGGTAAACTGGCAAAGGTTAGGGTCAGGGTTAGAGATGTCCGGTGTGGGTGGTTGGACCTGTTGGCATCCAGCACAGGCAGAGCTGCTTCTCCTGAGATGGCACATGGGTGCCGCTGACCCTCTGCTGGAGCTCTCAGCAGCCCAGTGTGTCCTTCTCTTTTTTTAAAAATTTTTTCCCTGTGTGTCCTTCTCGCCTCCACATCTGGGTGAACATCAGGCAGGGCAAGAGACCCCGGCTGGGCCCCTGAGCTAGGTGGCATTGCCTCCCACGGCCTCCCCACCTGCCTAAGCCCTGGATTTCTATCAGGTGACTTTGTGGAAGTAGGTGACCCGGTGCCAGCAGTGAGGCCCAGGCGATTAAGGCCATTCCTTGGCCTGGAGGGGGAGCAGGAGGGAACATGGGAGGGGACAGAGGGGTGTCCTCTGCCAAGGTCACCTTCCACCCCCCGCCACCCCCTGGGCAGGGGAGGCCTTCCTGCTGCCGTGCCTGCTCATGTCCAGCCGGGGCACCAGCTTTCAGGCCAGACTGTCTTGCGCCCACGTCCTGAGAGATGCCACATGGTCTCAGCATGCTTCCTTCCAGCTTTAGCTGTCAGGCTCATCCCGCGAGGACACCAAGCCCCAGCAAGGCCCTTTCCTAGCAGGGGTCCCGGGACCTCGAGAGGGCTGCAGGGCCCTGTCCATGGTGAGGTGTCCCCTGCCCTTTGGGGGTGAAAGTTGGTGGGCCCAGCAGGGCAGGGTCGTTTGACACTCATGAAATGCCACATCATGTCTCACATTTCATGCTTGCTCATGTCTGGAAGAACTCTGCACACCTCCCCACACGCACTGAGGTCTCTGTCCAGGCTCTGAGCCGGCTGCTGCCAGCACTGGGAAGGTGGTGCTCAGGGGGTCCCAGCGCCCCCAGCCTCCAGCCCTGTGTGTTGCAGAGCAGGGCGGATGGCTCTCTGGGGTCAGGACCCATGTCCACGGGACCCAGAGAACCAAGTCTGATGAAATTTCAGTTGGGCCTCGTGGAAGTCACCACAAATTGTCAGAAATCTGCTGACAGAGTTTAGGTCTGGAACGGTATTTTGTTTGCAACAATTGTGTCTCATGTAGGAGTTGTCCTGAGGTGAGCTTCAAGCTGGGGGCAGTGGTTGCAGAAACACACCGGGGTCACCAGTGTGGGCACACACACAGACATGCACGCACATGCACAGCACTGTTCTCACACCATCCTGTGACTGTGCTTCCTTAACACCCCCTGAGGCTCCTACGGGCTCCCCAAGGCTGAGCACTCACGAGTACCCAGTCCCTGCTAGACTGCGGCTCCTTTTCCAAGGCCACACAGCCAGGGACACAGTTGGCCAAGCTGCCCAGACCTGCGGCGTACCAGAAACAAGCACGTTCTTGTCCACAGCGTGTCCCAGCTGGGCCCACCCGCCCCAGAGCCCTGCCAAGCCACAGCCCATGTACAAGTTTCTCAACACGGCCGAGCCGGGGCTGGGCCAGCTTCTTGGCTCCCGCCTGCTGTTTACTCTTTGGTTTGCTTGGTAACCTGCTCCTGTCATGTCCCTGTGTGGCCGGGAGGACTTCTCAGCTGCCCCTGCCATCCCTGCCGCTGTGCTTCCGAAGTCTCTGCTGCCCTCCGAGCGACCCCAGTGGAGCTGCTCACAGTGGGGACCGGTTTCTGCATGTGAGCATCTGCTGGCTGGCCTAAGGTGCTGGAAGGTGGGTTGGTGTCTCCACCCCTGGCAGGGCTGTACAGAGCCCTGGGCGTAAGTCTTGCCCACAGTGAGAAGGCTGCTCCAGTGAAGGCTTCCCCGAGCAGGAGGAAGGTGCTCCTGGAGTCAACCTTGCACATTCAACCTTGCGCATCCCGGTGCAGAGGCCTGTGTGGGAGGGGGCCTGGTCCCTGAGAACATCATAGGCCAGCAAGGCCCCGGGAGGGCCCAGAGCTTGGGCTGCGCCCCTCCCTGCTGTGGTGCCCCTCTGCCACAGCCTCTCACTGGGCTTTAGGTTTGAGCTAAATCTGGGTAATAGGCGGGTGAGTGGCATGTCCCTGTGGGCTCATTAGCTGGGTAAACGTCGGGGAGGTCCCAGCACAGCGACAGATGTGTCTCCTGAGTGCTGAGCATGACAGCTACACGCAGACCGCTGGGGGGACCCAGTCGGCTGAACTCCGGCTTTACCGGGCCTATTTCCCATTGTGCGGGTGCTGAGGCCTGGCCAAGGCTGGGGACCAATTGTTCCCAGGAGAAGGGGGACAAGGCACGCCTGTGTCCAGGGCATCTGGGACCGCATGCAGGGGCACCGAACCCTGGGAAGGTGTGCCAGGGTGTTTTCTGCAAGAGGATCCAGACGACCACCGAGGGAGGGGAGTGGGGCCCTGCCACCAAGGCTGGCCAGCACGTCACCAAAGCTGTTGTCCAGGGCCCGCAGGGAGGTTGTGGGCTGGGGAGGCTGCCCAGTTTTCAGGCTTTCGTCCTGAGTGAGTGTGAGGAGGCTGCGGTGGTGGAGGCAGCAGCTGCGGGGATTAGGGCTGGGAGAGCCTTAGTGGCACCACAGTCCGGCCGCAGCAGACCAAGTAAGTGGCTGGATGACCGTGGCAGTCTGCTGGCAACCAAGTGGCGGGAGCAGCTCCAGAAGGGTCCCAAGGAGTCCCAGGAGCACCTGTACCTGTGTCACCCTGGGCCAGGAGGAGCTGAGCTTGGGGAGGTCGAGACCCTGAGACTCCCGCTCTGCACCTGCAGAGGAAGAGAGTCAGGAGGGACCAGAGGTTGGCCCTGTCCCTGCTCCCCCTCTGCCACCTGGGCCAGTGCCGCCCCTTGGCTGCACCCTGTAGCCCTTTGTGTGGCTCTCAGGGTGGCAGCCTGTGCCTGGGAAGAGGAGGCAGACACCCTCCAGCTCCAGCATCCCTGAGCCGCCCCCAGTGGCAGCTGGGACCCATGGTGCCAGTACAGGCAGGGATCTCAGAAGTCAGTGTGAGGTGGACCTCAGTGGCACAGCCAATCATGTTTGCCATGTTGAGGGCAAGTGGCTGCCCAAGGCTACATGGGCACCGCTACCCAGGAAGGAGTGCAGGCCTCTCTGTGTCTTCCTCTGTGTCTCTCTGTCTCTCACAGAGTCTTCAGAGTTAAGTGAACATCAGTCCCGTCTCACTGCTCCTTTCTCCTTTGGAACAGGCTCCGAATGCTGCTCATTGGGGTGGACAGGAGCCGCCTCGGACATGGGAGTCACAGCCTTGAGACCCCTGTCACAGTGGCTCTGAGGCCAGCTGGGGCTAGGCCCCAGTGATCAATGTCGATCTGTCCGCAAACACTGTGTAACATGGCCCCCGGGGTGGGAATTGTGTGCATACGCCCTGTGCTGGAAGGGCCTCGCAGCTCAGACTGGCCTTGAGCTCACGCTGTAGCCCAGACTGGTCTCAAACTTGCAATGACCCAAGTGCTGGGATTACAGGCGTGCACCACCACGCCAGGCTATGTTTTGTCTACCCTCCGTGAGTCTTGAACTGGCACATCTCCTGGACTGTGTGGGGCAGCTGGGGTCCACAGGGCCAGCCTGCCCCGCCTGAGCCACACCACTTCCATGGGCTGTGGTGGGCAGAAAGGACCAGGTGGCGTCTGAGGGCCCCACCTGGGGTCAGTGTGCCCTGGGCACCCTGTGACTCTCCTGTTGACAGCGGCTCCCGGGAAAGCCGCTTACTGGATTAGTGGAGCCTGAGCAGGAGGAGAGGCCGGCTCTTCTTGCCTGCTGGGGTGCGTCCTGCTGTCCACTGGGGGTCCCTGGTCAGGAGGCTGGTCTCCGGGGCCGACCCTGCTTCCTCGCCAGCTCCTTCTCTCCAAGTTTGAGAGGCGCAGAGCGTAGCACCGAAGATGCTGGCCAGCTCCTCCACCTGCCTCTTCTCGGGGCTCTGTGCCGCTCTGGTGGCCGTGGCCTTGGCCTATTACTTCTACTGGTGAGTGGCCCCGGCTTCTGCTTCTAGACGTGCAGCTCGGGACCCTGTCCTTGGGGAGTAGGGGAGGGTGCCCCTCTATGCACTGCAGGCTTCCCTTCTTTTTCTCTTTTCCTTCCCTGTCTGCTTTCCCTCACTCCTTGAGCACTGGGGCTGGAACCCAGGCTCTCACACACACCCGGCAAGCTGCACCCCAGTACCTCTTTAAAAGAAATTTGTGAGACAGGGTTCTACTCAGTTGCGCAGGGTGGTCTTAAAAGTGCTGTCCTTCTGCCTCAGCCTCCTGAGTAGCTGCGGTCATAGCTGAAGATGAGTTGGACAGTCAGTGTGTATCCTGGGGACGTGGGTGCAGGGCCTTCCTGAGAACTAGTGCCGGGCCAGGGACGGCTGTGGTCCTCTGCCTGCACCCACCTCCGTCTCCCTCCAGCCCCTGTGGGTTCTGGGCCTCCTTTGTAAATTGAGTGCTGGTCAGGTTGGCCCCATCAGCATGACCTTCCTGAGGAACCGCAGAGTCCGTGCAGCATGCACAGCCCACCTGGGTTGTACAGGCTGCTCTGCGGGGGTCCCCAGCTGTCAGCAGAGTTGTGGTGGTGGCACACAGTGACCGTAATCAGGCAGGGCTGTGGCCCCAGCTGTGGGTGTTGTCACAGGGATGCAGGGACCTTCAGGTGCAGGGCAGCATGCTAACTGTACCTGCCAGATCAGGGGCTGCTCCCTGTGAAGCACAGCAGCCCCCTTGCAGAGCTGCTCCCCAACTCCAGCTTAGGCTGAGTTCAGGGATCTGCAGCTTCTACTCTGGACCTGTGTGCACCCCTCTTGTGTCCAGGGCAAGGGTCTTTAGGGTCTTTAGCGTTCTTCCCTTGACCCTCGGGTTAATGGGAACGTGACTGAGACTATTTATCAAGCCAGAGGAGAAACGCAGAAGTGTGGGGTGGGGAGGTGCTGGAGGGGAGGGTGCAGGTGGAGAAGTCCAGGCCCCAGGGGCGACCCTTCAGCTCGGCCTGAGCCTTGGGACAGGGGCCTTGCTGGGGGTGGGCGTGGCAGTGCACCAAGGGCGGCCCGTGCAGGTCCTCTTGCACTTGTGACTGCGTCTGCTGTCCCTGCTGCAGACCTCACGCAGCCGGAGCCCCCCAAAGTACGTGTCGGACTAGGAGAGCAGACGCACTTTTGAGTTGATAAAACAGCAATGTAGCACCTCACTGCCGCTACCGGGGCCAGTGCCGCGCCACGCCATGCCACACCATGCCACGCCACGCCACGCCACGCCATGCCACACCACACACCACTGGAGCTGCCTGAGGACATCTGTCCTGGGCCCTGAATAATGGGGATCCTGGGTGGGGCAGCTAGCTATGTCCAGGGCTTGGTGCATCCCTCCCTTAGGGACAAAGCAGGAAAAGCTTGGTCACTCTGAAAATTTTAAGTAAATTAACTTTGTTGCTAGATCTGTTTGTGCTTTGACTTGGGTATTTCCCTGTTGAAAAAGAGGACAACAGAAAACCAGCTCCTACTGCCAAGAGTCACTGCAGAGGAATTACCCTCAGCAGCCTTGTGTGCTGCCCTCCCAGAGTCCCTGCTTCCACGGCTCCTTCCTGGGCCACACACACACCCATGGTGTCCCTGCTATCCAAGCAGAGCAGTCAGCCCATCTCGTTGGGGAAAACGAGCTGGCACCACAAGCTGTGTGGAGCGACCACAGTGGCTGTGTGCAGTGCCTGTGATTAGCGACCACGTCTGCCCTCCGGCTGTAGACACTGCATGCCAGGGCAGCTCGGGGTAGGCGATGCCACAGCCTCGCAGCACAGGGCTAGGGAGTGGCAGGTGGCTGAGCTTGTCTGTGGGAGTTGCCAGGAGCCTTTCTGGGGAGTGGGTGTGGCCATCTTCAGGATGGGCATGTCCAGGGGACCTTGTGTGTCGAGTCCTTTCTTGAGAGTAGTGGCTGAATCGTGCAGCTTTACAAATGTTTCACATGGTCAGTGATCTATTATTTGCTGAGAAAATGCTCCTTTGCTTGCTGACCTGGATCCTGAACTGGCTACTGGGCCGGGTGGATCCAGGCTACTGACAAGGGCGGGTAGGCGGATGTGAGGAGACATTGTGCCAGCTGTGACACGTGGTCCCCAGGCATTCACACTCTACCAGTCCTCAGGGCCGTCCCAAGACAGGTAGCCGAGGCAGCCTGCTGATCTCATCCTAGGACAAGACACTGAATCCCTAAGTACTCACGTCAGGGCTGCATGGTCTGAGTGCGCCAGGCCCAACTCCGCTGGCACTGCTCCCTGTGCGGACAGGGCAGACTTTGGGGGCGCCTGCCGGGGACTGGGGGCCTTGCGGAATGATCCAAGTTGACTGAGACATACACTTTGCAGAAGGACCCAGCTGCCACTCTGGAGCAGCTCATTAAGCAGGCTGTTTAACACGGACCCTGGGAGTTACACTTGGCTCACATTTCTTTTGCGTAGTATTTTGAAAACGTTTAACTCTCCCCATTTCTCTCTGCTGTGTTCTTGCTGTGTTGCCCACGCTGGCCTTAAGCTGCTGAGCTTGAGCAGTCCTCCTGCTTCAGCCTCCCTAATAGCTGGGCCCACCAGCACATGCCACCATGCCCAGCTTTGGTTTTTATTTCTGAGTAAAGAGACACATTCCATTCTTCAATATTACAAACTTCTAGCTCCTTAATTGTACTTCTAGTGAACAAAGTCTACTTTTTTTTGAAAATACTTCTCCAACTTCCTGTTCTAAGTGGATCATTTTCTTTGTAGGCCATCTCTAAAGCTCCTGGGCTTTCTTCACAGCAGAGTGAAATTGTTTCTTTTTCCCATGTCTTCCTCCTTGCTTGGTTCCTTCTCATTTTGCTGGACTGTGTCCTTTTTATGAAAGATGAATAGAAGTTAAATTTCTTGAACCCTTGCGTGTCTCTTGAGACAGTCATAATTTTTGTCTTCCTACCTTGCGCACCTCAGGGTCTTGCTAGAAGGCCAGTGTTCTCTGTGTGTGGTCAGCAGGGAGAGTGGACTCTGAGCTGCACTTGAAGTGTGCCAGGGCTGAGGGCAGGAAGAGGCTTGCAAGGTCAGCTGTCCTTGCTGGGAGTGTAGCCTGCTTCAGCCACACTTCTGTGGGAAGGAAGGGGCCCAGGGGAGAGGAGGAGGCTCGTGGGCTTGTCTGCTTCTCCCTGGGACTGGGTCCACACACTTCACAGCTCATGAAGTGGCCAGGCTTTGGATGGAACCCTGATTGAAAGTGCAAATGGGCAGACACTGAGGCGTGGAGCGACTGCTTCAGGCCCTCCGTGTCAGGAGCCAGGCTATTGTACAGGAAGGTGCCTGCTGCAGCAGGGGTGTCACTGTCCTGGCTCGGGCGGCAGCCCCATTGTCAGTGTGTGTGTACAGTCTGGAAGTCAGTTTAATGTGGGGGAGGAACGGCTCCTGGTGGCTGTTGTCTCCCTGCCCCCCCTGCAAGCACAGCCCTGTGTGCAGAGTGGGAGGCCAAGAGAGATGCAGGCAGCATGTCCATAGGTGCCAAGTGGGGTGACCCTGAAGCCTGCCCATCATTCTGCCACTGTCAGGGCCCCAGCCTGGGGGTCACTTGGTGCCCACTGTGTTGCTTCCACATGCTTTTATCGATTGCCTTCTGAGCCCAGGGTACGGAATGAGCAGCCGCACCCCCAGGGCTCCCTGGAAGCTGGGCCCACAGGAGGAAGCTGGGTCTGTGGAAGGAAGCCGGGCCCTGGTGTCCATGCTGTGGAGAGGTGGTGCAGTGTGGTGTGGCACAGATAGTGCTGTGCCTGCCAGTCACTGCTGCAGCCCCGCGCTGCCACCCTCTTCCTTGGATAAAGCCCATGTTCCCAGTCCCCCTTCCCCATGTCTCCCTCTGTGATGTGCCCCAAGCTCCCCCCACAGCTGTGCCTGGAGTCCCTACTGCTCAGTCCTTTGGTGGAGCGGTGGGAGCCCCTGGAGGAGGCGAGGTGGGGCTGCACTGGGGTGGGCCAGGTTGCCCTACTGATCTCTACCTTTAGAAAAGGTGGGCAGGGAGCCAGCAAGGTCCAGAGGCCAGGCAGGTGCAGGATGAAGCCTCCCTTTCTGTCCTGTCATCTGATGCCACCCAGGAGCATGGTGCCCACCACCAGATTGCTTGAAGCTAAGCCACTGGGCCACGTGGGCAAGGCCTGTGCCACAGTCCCAGCCCTGCTCCTGACCTTTCACCCACTCGGCGCTGGCTGTGTCCCTGCTCTGGGACGTGGCAGACCGGTCACTGGCTGTCCCATGTCCTGCTGGCTGCTGGGAAGAATGCCACCAGTCCCTTGGCTGGGGCCCTGGCTGCTCTAAGTCCAAAACAGGGAGAAGAGGGAGGTAAGGAACTCGTGTGGCCCATGGTCCCTGCCAGAGCTGGGCACAGCACGCACTTAGAAAGGGACTTGTGGGACAGGCCCAGGCACTCTGAGGGTCCTCCATGTGTGGCGCTGACTGAGCTGGGAGACAGCAAAAGTTCGTTCCCTTGAACACGGAAAGCCAGGCTGCTGCAGGGAGAACTCCGGCCTTGATTTATGCCGGTTTGCAAAATGGGCTCTCCAGGGCAGGTGGGCAGCGGAGGGTCTCAGGCTGCCGTCCACATCGGTGGCTCTGCCACTCCCTGCAGAGCACTCGGGCACCTGTCACCAGAGCCCTGGACCCCTGCAGGAGGTGTCAGGAAGGAGGAAGGCTGTGTCTGCTTGGGCCTCGCAGTCCCTCCTTCCCGGGGAGACGGGACCGACCCCTTGTTAATGAGAAGATGCCGCGTCTGGGTGACAGGGTCACTCTTGCCACTCCACCCGCTACCCTGCTTCCTGAGGACGGCTGAGAAACTGTTTTCCTGGGCCAGGAATATAGCTCAGTGGCACAAGCGCCTACCTAGCAAGCACAAGGTCCTGAGTTCGACTCCTGATATCAAAAAAGAAAGAAAGAAAGAAAGAAAGAAAGAAAGAAAGAAACAAACAAACAAACAAACAAACTGTTCCTCCACAGCCACCCAGGCAGGGAGCACCACTCAGTGCCAGGCACGCCTGCTGCGTTCTGAACCTCAGGGCCCAGCCTGGGCACCTCCCCGGGCACCCAGGTCTGGCTGCTGGGGGCTGAGTGCATGACACTTCCTACTCCACTGCTATGCAGGTTCCCCCGAAAGCACCCTGCTTTTTCTGAGGACACTGTCCCACTGTGTGTCATACTCCACCCCGTGGTGCTGTGATACTCTGTTCTACTTAAGGTCCGTGTGCCCTGTGCCCCAGCGCTGCTCGCTGTCCACACCCCCAGGTGTGTCCGGCTGCCGCTCTCGGGTCTCCCGACATCTCCACAGCACCTGGGTCCAGGGCCCCAGAGAGACCACGGCAGGACAGTACCCCAGAAGTGGGGTGCCATCTGTCTCTGACCTTGCACCATCCTCCCTGGATTCCAGGATGCAGGTTGTCCTGCAGCCTTCATCATTATGGGCAGAGGAAGGGCATGAAGTTACCGTGTGCCAGGCTCTCCAGCCCCTCCGCTTTTTGCAGTACTGGGGATTGAGCCCAGGGCCTTTGCACTGAGCCGCATCCCCAGCCTTTTCAATTTTTATTTCACTTCCTAGATCAGCCTCCCAGAGTGCTGGGGTGACAGGTGTTTGCCATTGCGCCTGGCTTGCCAGCCAGTATTCATGTCATGAGGGTGGGAGTGACAAGCTTTCCACATTCCGGGGCAACTGGAGCCCCACTTCCCACATAGCTCTGTAAGCGGTAAAATGTGTGTAGGGAGCTCCTGCGCTTAGCGCCCAGTGACAGGCACCCCACGACGCTTGCTGTGTCTCAGAGCGAGGGACATGAGAGTGTGCGGCTCAGCGTGAGGCGATGGTGACTGTCCACACTGTGTACTCATGAGCCTGTGCGTGGAGCACTCTGCCCACATCTTCTGCTGGCCCTGCACTGCCTTGGTAGGAGAAGCACTGCCTCGCCCAGGTAGCTGTCACAGGGCCATTGTGCAGTCATCAACCCTGGGAGCCATGCACGGCCCAGCACCCTTACCTGCATCACCTCGCTCAGCAGGACACCATCCGAACACCCTGCAGCTCAGAGGTTGGGGTAGGTGGGGGTTGGGGTCCTCCTCCAGCTGCCTTCTCAGTGGCACCGGGGCCTGATCTGTCCTGAGGTCTATGGCCCCCACCTCCGTGCTGCATGATGAGATTCACGGGGTGGCAGTGCCCACTGCGACCTCGCTCTCACTCCTGGGGCCTCTCCTGCTGCTTTCAGGTACTGTGTCTGCTGTGTCCTGGGAGCTGGGGGCCCCATGGCACCCCACCACCACATGCGGAGTCCTGTGTGCCCTGGGCAGGAATCATCCTCGAGTATCTTGGCCTCCCTGGGGCCATGGCTCATGGTTACGGGTTTGTAGCTTGCTACCCTGTGTCCCCGTGTACACTCAGGGCACAGGAGCCTTGTGCTTTGCAGGTGCGACCTCGCACTTGTGTCCCACATGCTGGACTTGTGAGTGACAGCGTCAGAAGTGACAGAAACACAGGTGACAGCAATGGCACCTTACCCCCCCACCTGGCTGGTGGCCGGGCAGGCACCACTCTCTGCCTGCATGCGTGCTTCTCTGCCTGACCCTTCTGCTTCGCCCTGAAGGGGCCTGTGACTGTCCCCTGCCCTTGGAGCCTCCCCTGGCTGGAGCTGCCTGCATTGCCGCCTGGCCAGCTGCTCCAAGGGGCACAAGGCAGCCTGCAGGATGCAGCTTGGGCTGGGGCTCCAATGGCAGAATCCAGGGCATGCACTGCTGTCCCTAGCCAGGGTGATATCAGGCAGGTCAAGGGTCAGAGGAGGGCCTTGGGCTGTCGTTAAGCATGCCTGTTTGTCCACGGATGGAGAAAGAGACTATAAGCGAATCTAAGTGATGTGAAGAGATTCCCAGGCACAGTGAACAGTTCTGAGTTCATGCTCTACTTCCCTCAGCAGCAGAAATGCAAGTCCCGTGGCCTGTGGACCGTGCGTGTGTGGTGCTTGGCCCAGGCCTGGGCCTCAGGACGATGCAGGGGTGCTTGTCTCGGGTGTGGGACTCGGATGGTGTCTGGCCCAGAGGTGGACGAGGCGGAGCACCGCGGGGGGTGCAGGCCTGGAGGCTTGAGGGCGGGGCCAGTGCTGGCATGGTCCTCCCCACATGGTGTCCCTGGGGCACCAGCCTGCCCTGCCCGTGCACTTCACAGTGGCGCCGTCTCCTGCCTGCCGTGTCCCCTCCACTCCTCCTCACATGCTGGAGCCAGTTGTGGCTCCTCCTGCCTCCTCCCTCCTTCCTTCTGCTGGCAGTGCTGGGGATTGAGCCAGGCCCTTCCCCCTGAGCAACGTCCCCAGCCCGCTTTCCACTTTTTACTTTGAGGCAGGACTGCCACGTTGTCCAGGGTGGATCCTCGGTGTCCCAGAGTGCGGGAATCACAGGCATGTGCCACCACCCCTGGCTGATGAATTTTACCTTTAGACCAGTTTGGTCCTGACTGCCCCAGGATTGCCTGGTGACCCTGTCAGGCCGGCCCTGGGCAGGCAGCACAGGTGATGGAGCATCAGCTTCATGGGGTTTGATTGGTGGCCCTGCAGTTTCATTGGTCTAGGATGTCACAGCTACAGTGACAAGAGGAGCGAGCATGCCATGCCATGTCACGTGGAGGGCCATCCTGCAGGGCCACCTGAAGATCTCTGAGCCGAAGGACACGATTGGCGTGTCCTGGGCTGAGGGACGAGAGAGGCCCATGGTCAGACACCATGTGACCCTCTGCTGTGACTGTGGGGATGCAGCAGGACAGTGGCACCGCAGTGGCTGTGCTGAGTTCTAGGGTATGGCTGCAGTGTGGCAGGAAGGGACCGTCCTGACCTGGGACAAAGGATGGTGGTGTAGGCACGGGGTGTCCTGTGTGCCGGACACAGATAGTGAGTTTCAGGTGTTTCCACATTGGGCCGGGGAGACTGAGCCCCAGCACAGAAGGGCGATGAGGGGCTCTGAACCGTGTGGACAGCCACCACCAGACCACCAGGGCTGGCTGCACTGAAGAGATGACAGCAGTGCTTTATGAAGGCACTTTTGCAATAGAGAAGAATTTGTACCCAACCTTGGGTTTCAAAAATGGAGAAGTCATTTAAAATTGTCTGGGGAGAGCTTTTTTAAAAATTGCTCTAAGAGGTGCCTGAGCAAGTTGCCCTCTGGCAGACACTGAGAGGCCACACAAAAGGGCTCGGGGACAGACCAGCAGCGTGGGGCTGCAGTTAGCGAGCTGGGCGTGCTTGTCAGGGGCAGCGCAGCTGGGCACCCACCGGATGTACGAGCTGAACATGCCCCGACATGGTGATGGTCCAGGCAGTCATCCACATGGGGGCCCTCGGCATGCCCAGGAGGTAGCTGCCAAGGTCAGGCAAATGCATGGGATGTCTGTTCCCTAGGAGGGTTTGGATCCTCGAAGAGAAAGGGGCTTGGGTGTTTCAGTTCTGCATCCGGCATCCGGGAGTCCTGAGGGCCAGGCACTGGGCAGACACCGCTATTTCAGGGGCTTGAGGAGCTGGCAGAAGTGGCCCTGAGCATGGGGCAGATAGTGATCCGAGGCCAGCCCTTCAGAGTCTGTGTGTGTTAGGCACACACAGCCCTGGGAAGGCCCAGTTGACCTTGACCCCTGATGGGAGTTAAGGTGGGAAGGACCAACGTGTAGACCCAGTGCGAATCCCACATGTAGACAGGGTGCCTGGACTCCCCAGGCCCTGAGCAAGCTTTCCAGCCCCCACATTGAGGCGACACTTCAGGCCCGGGTGCTCAGCCACACCAGGATGCTCCAGGGACAGATAGGGTGGTCCCAGAGGCTGGTCAACTGCATGCATGCCATTAGCAGGTGGCAGGGCCCGTGTCACCTCCGTGCAGTAGAGGTCCAGGCAACTGCAGCACGAGTGAGGGGGCTCCCGGGGTGTCCCCTAGGCCGGCCATGCCAGAGTGCACGTGGCCTCATCCTGTGAGCCTTGGGGGAGAAGATGAGCCCATTGGAAAGCAGCAGCGTTGTGGGTGAGGGCTGGAGGGCACTTCCTTCTCCTCCACCTCAGTGTGATTGTGTGTGAGTGGCTTGAGGAGGATTTTTACAAATCAGATTCTTGTTCCCCAGCGGCAGGGATGTAGCTGGCGGGTTTGGCATGGGGCGGGATTGGCCCTGAGCTGGCTTCTGAGGGCCTCGTTGCAGGGCCGGATTCCCCAGGTTGTAGGGTCAGAGAGCAGCCGCCGCCAGGCCAGGTGCCAGGTGGTGGCTCCAAGGTGGCCCAGCCGCAGCACATCCCAGGGTAGAGAAGGAGAGCCAAGTAATCCTGGGATCCCCCAGGGCCCTGCCTCCTGGGTGGCTTGGGCAGGAGCGCGTTCTAAGGGCCTCGCAGCCTGGGCTGGGTCCCAGCTCCCTGCTGCCCCCGTGTGGTTGTGTGCTGGCACCTCAGCAGCTGGGCTGGGCCGGAGGACATCCCCCACGGAGTGGACCACGGGCCGTGTGTGGGGCAGAGCTGGGACATGGTGAGGTCCTGGACTGCTCTAATCATCCCTTTCTGTTTTCTGTCTTCTGTTTGGAGCAGTTAGTTTCTGCAGCCACTTCAGGAGTTAACCAAGCTCCGTGGCATAAATGAGTCAATAGCTAATTCAGTCTCCAGGGTCAGCAGGGCTGTGGAGGGCCGGGGCCTAGAAGACCTGCCAGGTGGGTCCCTTATTAGCAGGACCTGTCACTCACTCATCCCCAGGCTGTGCAAACAGTGACTCACCTGGACATAGCCACAGTGTCACTTGGCCAGTCTGTCCTGTGTAGGTTACCACACAGCACACTGGCAGAGAGCACCCTCTTGTGCCCAGGGCAGGGTGCTGGGCTTGTGCACATCCCCACGTGGAGGGCAGAGCAGTGCCCAGGGCTGCACAGGCAGCGGGTGGCCACAGAGGGGCTCCTGAGTTCGGGGCACGCTCTTGGGCACAGGGCACAGGGTGGGCTGGGGTCATGGCCTCTGCTGTTCCTGCTCCACATGCTCAGCATCATGGGGCAGTGCCTGGCCGCAGGGCCAGCCTGGGGTGGGGTGGAGTGGGGGGGAACCACCAGCCTCCCCGGCCTCTAGGGGGCACAGCAAAGAGCCAGCCTCCTCCCCCCCCAGCCAGAGCAGAAGCTGTCTGTCACTTAGGGCTTCATGGCAGTGTGGGTGACGTGGGTGGGGTGTAGTGAGTCTGCTCCTGCAGAGGCTTTGATCTTCCTTTTTTTTTGGTACTGGGAATCGAACTCAATACCTTGCACTTGCTAGGCAGGTGCTTGTGCCACTGAGCTACATCCTTGGCTGGCTTTGATCTTTCTAATGCAGTGCCAAGCACATAAAATAACCCCACAGAGGAGGCTCACACTGTCGCCTTGGGTACACCCTTCTGTCTCACTCTTGTTCTTGTGAGTGTGGGAGAGTGTATGCACATGCATGTGGCATGTCTGTGTGTGTACAGCATGAGAATTCCTATGTATGGTGCGTGTGGTGTCTGTGTGTTAGGGTGTGTGTGATGTTAGTGGTGTATGTGGTGTTAGCATGTTGGGGCTGTATCTGTGATGTTAGTGTGCTGGGGAGTGTGCTGTTAGCATGTTGGGGTGTGTTATTTTAGTGGTGTGTGATGCTGGTATGTCGGTGTGTGTAATTATAGTATGTTAGTGTTTGTGTATCATATGTTGTTGATATGCTGTAGTGGTGTTAGCATGTTGGTGTGTGATGTATGTGATTAGGACTGGTGTTAGCATGTTGGAGTGTAGCGTGGTATCAGTGGGTGAGTGTAGTGTGTGGCGATATGCACACAGGCTGTGTGTGTGTGTGTGTGTGTGTGTGTGCACACGTATGTGTCAGGAGGGCCACAGTCCCGGGGCAGGCACAGCATCTTTTACCTACATGCCTGCTGACTGTCCTATCTCCCCCCAGGACAGCTGTCCTCAGCGAGGGGCCGTGTGCCCGGCCCTGAGCGTGCGCCATGGGCCTGCTTGCCTACTTGAAGACGCAGTTTGCCGTGCACCTGCTCATCGGCTTCGTCTTCGTGGTCAGCGGGCTGGTCATTAACTTCATGCAGCTGTGCACGCTGGCCCTGTGGCCCATCAACAAGCAGCTCTACCGCCGCCTCAACTGCCGCCTGGCCTACTCACTCTGGAGTCGTGAGTGTCCCTGCCTTGGCATGGGGGTGGGTACTACTGGGCACCAGGGAGCCCACACTGGGTAGAGCTGGCCTGGTTAAGACCTGGGTGTCCCATGTGGGGCCATCTGAACTGTGGACCTTGGAAGTTTCCTGTGGTTCACCCCAGGGCTGTGGATGAAACCCAAAGTTTAGATGAATCAAAGAGCAAAACAGATAACAGAAAGTAGGTGTAGGTCTGCCTGGGAGGGAGGGGAGCATGAAGTGGAGAAGCTGCGGAGGGGCGTGGGGGCTGGAGAGAGAGAGAAGCTATGTGGTCGCGTGCACCAGCGCCCCACAGAGTGCAGCCACCACTACTGCACACACTGACCAATGAAAATAGGCAGACACAAGCCTGGGAGCAGTCGGCTCTGCCACTGCTGGTTGCCAGCCCGGCCTCAGGCACACGCTAGGGCACCCGACCATAGCCGGGTGTAGGGCCTCCCACTGCTCACACACGGGCAGGTGTATAGGGTTAATAATATCCCTTAGTTATTGCGGGCTGCTCAGTCCACAATTTCCCGAATGAGTGTACAGTGAAGGCTAAATAGAAAGAGGCAAATGGAATTATTTCAGGGCTCCAGGAGGATCAAAACTATCTCACAGAATTCAAGGTTCTCGGGGCTAAGACCAAGACTTTCTCTGGGTGGCCCATATTTATTTGGTTATCAGAAGAAGGGAGGGGAGTACCTCAAGTAGGGTGGAATTACTTAAGGACTTCTCCAAGTAAGGTATTAAATTAATCTTTAATAAAGATTAAGTTAATCCACCCAGAAGTGAGATGTCTGAGGCTATAGTCTTCATTTAGTTGAGATGGAATCCAGGTGCCCTTGGCTGTGATCTTGTCTTATCCTTTGAGGCTTTCTGGCTTCATCTGCCATATGTGGAGATCCGTGACTCACAGAGGTTCACTTACTATGAGTCTGCCGCCCATCTCCAGACAAGGAGCCTAGGCCTTGGATAGACTCACAAGTGAACATGAAAAGCCAATTAATTGGAGTCCTGTTTAGGTCTGCTTCATAGTGGTCTCCATCACAGGTGTGCATGTCCAGAAGCCTGTAGGTGACACCACTGTCCATCAGCACATGAGGGGGCCACCCATGGGTGCACTCATCCCTGGAGGGCGATGCAGAGTCTCTGTCCACAGCCTCAGCCCAGCTCCTCCAGACACCATGAGGCAAGCACACCAAGCACGCAGACCTGTGCCAGAGACCCTCATTCTGCCATGTCCGTCTCCTCACACAGCTGGCAGTGACCTCCTCCTCTTCACAAGACCAAGCACCAAATGTCCTCAGGTGGAGCCACCTGGGCCACGCAGGCCTATAGGTGGAGAGCTACGCTGCAGACTGACTGAGTGGGAGAGGAAGGAGCACGGCAGCACCCGGCATGCTCCTTCCCTCACACCTTGTTCTGTGCAAGCCACTCGGTGTGGCCTGCAGAGCTCGCCTGGAGGTGGGCACCCGCAGGACACCATACCTGAGGAGTGGGCATGGGAGGCCTCACCGTCCTCCACACAGCCCCACCACGGGGGCCTGTGACGCTGTCTGCCCATCCCACATCCTCCCACCCACCTGCCCACTCAGGAGTGGCAGCGTCTGTGTCTCCTCGAGGGCTTCAGAGTCCAGGCCTGCACTGTGGCAGCTGTGGCTCCTAGGTGGTTTCTTTCCATTTCTAAGGAAAAGCTGAGTGGCAGCCCCCACTTCCAGCAGTTTCTACAGCTGTGGAACAGCCAGACCCTCTCAGCAGAGCCCTGGTACTGAGAGGAGTGGCTGCGGAAGTGATGACATGGTCGCCTCCAGAGCCTTGACAGTGGCTGCCAGGAGAGGCTGAATCAGTCTGCACCATGCCCTTGAACGGGTCTGGGGACGCCCAAGCAGGGTGTGGTCCTGTGGGAAGGACAGAGAGGCCTGGCGTGGCCAGAGTGGAGATGGAGCCCAGCAGGCGCTGATGAAGAGGAACGCAAGGCTTCCCGAGGTCGAAACCTGACAGGCCTCTTACCTGTGGCCGACAGAGTTCACTGGAGGATGCGGGGCCCAGACACAAATGTTGAGGCACTGCCGGGCGCTGCAGAACTGCCAGAGGGAGAGACAGACTGAGCAGCTGCTGGGGGCGCAGGGGTGGAGAGGTCCAGGAATGGGGTGCCCATCCCAGCCCAAGGAGAGAACCGAGACTCAGCCACGGGGCTGCGTCTCCTTAGAGGCCACAGGGCCATGGGATGCAACTCCTTAGAGGTAGGAAGCAGGTGTTCACTACACGGGACATTCGCAGGTGAGCACCACAGTGACCACAGGCCATCAGAGACGAGGAGAAGGCCTCAGGACACCAGAGGGGCCGGGACTACCAGGGTGGGAACACAGAGGAGTCACAGCATGCCTGGGCGGCCATGAGGGCCCTCAGCCCACGGAGGCCGTCACAGTAGACCCCATGGTGATGTCAGCAAAGTTCCCTATCGGGAGGAAGAATAAATTAAAAGGAATCGCAAAACTGAGTAAAAATCCAAGAGTGCCTACTGCCCACAAATCTTTACTAATCACTTTTCTTAAGAATGGGCTTGAAAGCTGGGCATGGTGGTGCCCACCCATAATCCCAGCACTCGAGTGGCTGAAGCAGGAGGATCGCTGCAAGTTCAAGGCCACATGGGATACATAGCAAGATCCTGTCTTAAAAAAAAACGAAATAGACTTGAAAACAAAGCGTCGCAGTGCACAGCTGTAACCCGGGCACTCGGGGTTTGTGGCAAGAGGATCGCCACAAATTCAGGGCGAACCTGGACTACACAGTGAGATCTCCTTTCTCAAAACTACAAGCGAAAAACCAAAAGTAAAAGAATAGATGAGTAAGCACAAAATCCATCACCAAAGTAAGGCCTGCATTTCAAGGAAGAACAGCAGCCCAAGAAACTGGCCCTTGGGGAAATCTGAACAGCCTCATGAAATAACAGCACTGCCTACAGGGCTAAACAGTGCTCTGTGCCCCGACAGGCAGCTTCTAAAGCGGTGCTATCAGCCGCGCCAGCCTAAGCACCCTCCAGAGCATGCCTAGGGCCTGTCCTCCAGCTGGTGCCAGATCTGCCCAGACCCACATCACTGGGTGCCCTGGAGAGGACAGAGAGCCCTGGTCAGCAGTGTAGCCGTACCGCAGCTCACTTCGCTCAGGAGCCTGATGGAGTTAGCACCCACTCAGCATGGGCAGGGCAGCCACCCCTGAGGATTCACCCTGTGGGTGCACTTCACCCCTCTGGGTAGTCGCCCTCACGCTGCCTGCCCCCCGCCTGGTGGCCACTAGGCCACCTTGCCTCTAACCTTACTCTCTGAACACATCACTTCTGCAGTCTGTGGCCTCCTGCCACTGGGTACTGAGTCCTTGGGTGCTCCATGGGGCAGTGTCCCATGTGTCACCTTTGTTGGGGACCTGCATCATCTGTCTGGTAATTGGCAGGGAAAGCAGGGCTGCCCCCACGTTTGCAGTTGTGAGTGCGGTATGGGGTTTGTTTGGTGTGAACATACTGGTTGGGCAGTGTGTGGCAGGAGTTTGCAAACCCGTTGAGAACTGAGGACTCTTTACCAAAGCGGCTGCACCTTGGTGTCCCCGTCAAGAGGAATACTATGTCACCGGGCCACAGGAGGCACTGTGGCCCTGGCCCCACCCCTCACACCCACTCTTGCTGCTGTCCACCTTGGGGCCATCAGCATTGCTGGCCTCTGTCCCCAGGGTGGCTCTTAGTTGAGGACTCTGCAGCAGTGACCTTGGGGCAGGATAGGCTGGTGTCCAGTTCGAGAAGCACAGGCTGCCTCATGACTGTCCTGTCCCATCCTGGAAGGTTGCCTTTCTCCAGCAGCTGTGGTCATGTGGTGCAGGTGCTGGCCAGTATACACAGCCTCTGCCCAGTGCAGACTGTACACTAGCACCAGCTCCCCTGAAAGGGACTCGAGTATACCTGGCTCCTTGCCGGACAGAGACATACCAGCTCTCACCACAGACCCCTCAGACCAGAACTCCTAATGAAGAGGCCATGGGCAGCCCCATGCCCAGGACAGGCAGTTCCGTGTCCCCAGTCTGTCCTGAAGCAGGCATAGGCCTGTAGGCTCCAGCAGGACAATGATGGACATAGACCTCTCAGCACAAGTGTGTCAGCACCTGCAGCCCTCAGGCTGCCCAGAGGCCGTGGAGCAGACGCCAGCATCAATTGGGAGGGCAGGCTGCAGTGTGCAGGCCACCTGGCACTTAGGGCCCTGTGCTTGTGCCAGCAGTGAGCAGTGTGGTCATTCCTCCAGCAGACCATCCTGGGGCTAAGCAGGGCTCATGTGGCTTGTTGGTTTTAAATTTGCAAAATGTTGCCCCAGAACATAATACCCAAGGAAGCGTGAGAGCAAGCCTCCCTGTGCTCCCAGGGCTCATCTCCTCCCAGTTTTTCTAGCTGCTGACCCCAGGTCACAGGAGCCCATTGCCCGCTCACATAGCTCTTGGTAGCTGAGCGGCCTGCCCTTGGGCACAGCACCTGTGGGCCAGCTGTCACCTGAGGAGTAGCGAGGGCCCCTGCTCCTTCTAGCCCACACAAGAATGGCCCTGAAGTTTATTAGTGGTAAGCCCTAGAAACACACTGCTAGCAGAGAACCCTGTACCTGTCCCTGGCAGTGTCCCCAGCGCACATTGAGCACCTGGGGGCCGGACGGTAGGTAGCACTAACCAACGCCTCTCCTGCTGCCTGCAGAGTTGGTGATGCTGCTGGAGTGGTGGTCCTGCACAGAGTGCACGCTCTTCACCGACCAGGCCACCGTGGACCACTTCGGGAAGGAGCACGTGGTCGTCATCCTCAACCACAACTTCGAGATTGACTTCCTGTGCGGGTGGACCATGTGCGAGCGCTTCGGTGTGCTGGGGGTGAGCAAGCTGCGGTGAGCCCAAGATCTGGGCTCTTGGAGATGTCCAAGCCTGCTTCTTCAGGCTGGGTGGTGGGCAGCTGCTCTGCAGGGCTCAGGGCGCCCCCCTCCATCCCCCAGGCACTCCATGGCCTGGCCGGGCCACCGCGCTCGCTCTACCTCTGAAGGGCACCACCCTCCTCCTCCCGCCCCCAGAGTTCCAAAGTCCTGGCCAAGAAGGAGCTGCTCTACGTGCCCCTCATCGGCTGGACATGGTACTTCCTGGAGATTGTGTTCTGCAAGCGAAAGTGGGAGGAGGACCGCTACACCGTCATCGAGGGGCTGAAGTGCCTGGCCGACTACCCCGAGTACATGTGGGTGAGTGTGTCTCAGGCAGGTGAGGGGCACCACTTGGTCTTCATGTGGCTCTGACCTGCAGACGCGGAGCTCCCTTGGACCCTGTGGCCCCGCCCCCACCTGCCGCCTGCAGCCTGGCTTTGACCAGCCAAGTCCTGGGGGTGACGGAGAGCGGGTGTGGGAGCTTCCTGGGCCGCTGCTAGTGACCTCATGTGTCTGACCAGCTGTTGAGAACCTCTCTGTAGCTCAGGTTTCCAATGCCCTGGGTGTGGGAACCAGACAGACTCACTCTGCAGCCCCTCTGCGGTCACAGGCTGTAGCCCAGAGACACTGTCATGCTCCCCTCCTTCCAGAGAGTTCTTTCCAGAGAGCAGTGCTGGGGGTGGGTTTTTGTGCCTGGTGCAGATTTCAGCCTTAAATAAAACAACACTGCAGAACCCAGCTTGTGCCTCATCCCTGCATGGCTCTGAGTCTGAGGTTGCTGTGGCTCCAGGCAGCACATGAGCTCTCCCAGTGGGCCTCTGGCTCCAGCCCATGGTCCCTTGGTTTACCCTATATTCCCATGTTCCCCCAGTTCCTCTTGTACTGTGAAGGGACGCGCTTCACGGAGACCAAGCACCGTGTCAGCATGGAGGTGGCTGCCTCCAAGGGTCTGCCGCCCCTGAAGTACCACCTGCTGCCACGGACCAAGGGCTTCACCACTGCAGTCCAGTGTCTGCAGGGAACAGGTAGGGGCCACAGGAGCCACCACCATCTCCCAGGCTACGGCGTGCCACAAGAACTAAAACTGCACAAGGGGCACACCTATAATCCCAGTACTTGGGAGGTTAAGGCAGGAAGATCACTGTGAATTCTAAGCCCAGCCTGGGCTACATAAGGAAGTTCAAGGCCAGTGTGTACTACACAGCAAGACCCTACCTCAAAAAAAAATAAAAAAGAGAGAGAGAACCACAACTCCTTAAAACATCCATGTCAACATTGTATAAGATCAGGTCACCAAAGCACCAAGGGAGAGCAGGAGCGTGGAGTGACCACAGTGGAAGGTGCTTGGGACAGTTTTTAAGGTGACAAAATGTGGGAGCTTTATCACCTTAAAATAATCATGGTAATAAAAGATACAAAAGGAGTGATTGAAGGATGCAGTGAATGTTTAAATTTAAAAAAATTTTTGGAGTAAAAAACTCATTGCCATGAACTCGCCTCAAAAACCTCCCCCTCACTTAACACTTGTCCCATCGTCCTGGCCACTTCCTGCAGCAGTTCTGGACTGGTCTTTCCTGAGTGTCTTTAGCTGCCCTGGCTGCCTCAATGTCCTGAAACCATTTCCCTTTCATGGCCATTTTGTCTTTGGGGAGAAACCAGAAGTCATACGGGGCCACACGTGGTGAGTAAGGTGGAGGAGGACTCGGCGTCCTGTTTCCGAGCTGCTTTTCCACTGGGTGGCGCTGGGCAGCAGCACTCACCACACCTTTTATCATCTTCGTAAAGACACTCAGGAAAGAAGACTCCAGAGCTGCTGCAGAAAGTGGTGTAAGGACCATGGTGTAAGAATGTCTGAAGGAGGTGGAGAATTCCCGGCAATGTGTCTTTTACTGTAACAATTTTTAAAACATATAATGGAAAACTTTATAAAGGAAAATGTGACAACAGATACATGTAATTAATCTGAAAGGAGCACATGGAGGACCAGCGGAGAGCGGGGAGACAGTGGGCTTGAGTGTACACATCAGCAGACACGAGGAGCACGGGAGCTGCGTGCCTCAGCGCCCAGCAAGGGCTGATGACGGAGGAGACCCGCTGTGAGGCTGCTGACCCGGTTGGTTTCTCTTCCCCGTAGTGGCAGCTGTCTACGATGTGACCCTGAATTTCAGAGGAAACAAGAACCCGTCTCTGCTGGGAATCCTCTACGGGAAGAAGTACGAGGCAGACATGTGTGTAAGGTGAGTGCTGTGCCCCCGCTGCTGTCCCAGAGCACAGGGCCAGGGCCTCCCTGCTGCCCGGGCCACCTGGGCTGGGGCTCCAGACGGCAGGTACCCACCCCACCAGGGCTGGTCCTGCTCATCTCTGGAGCTGGTTTTCGTCCCCAGCTGGGAAGCAGCACAGACATCTGACAGGTGCCTGTGGTGGCCCGAGTTACTCCACATTTTGGTCACTTTTCTCCTCACTGAGACACAATACCCAGCAACACCCACAACTCCAAGGAGAGGATTATTGTGGCTCACAGTTGGTGGAGGTTCAGTCCGTGGCCGGTTGGCTTCACGGCAGGACAGTGTGGCAGAGGGGCCGGGCTGAGGAGAGCTGCTCACACCATGGTGGACAGGAAGCACCAAGAGAAGGGAGGAGCAGGGAGGGAAATGCCCCCTTTAGGCCGAGACCATAGTGATGCCTCTTCTGAGCAGACCCCACCTCCAGACAGCAAGCCAGCTCTGAGCCCCATGGTTCAGTCACCTCCTAGAGCCCGCCCCTGAGTGCGTGAGGCTTTGAGGGCATCTATGTAAGGCCATGATGCCCCCAGAGGCAGGTGCTCAGAGCAAGCCAGTGAGGGCAGAGCCGGCGGAATGCCCGTGTGTTTGCCTATCTGGTCCTTTTCAATTGTTGCTTTTTATATATTGTGTATGCATTAGACCTGTGTGCATGTGTGATATGTGTGGTACACATGCATGGTGTGTTTGTGTATGGTGTGTGGTACGCACGTGATGTCTTCGTGGTGTGCAGCTCTTATGTGTGGTATACATGAGGTGTGGGTGGAGTGTGTTGGTGTGTGGTCCAGCTATATGCACGTCTGATAGACTGCATGTGCATGTCTGTGTGGTTTTCGTGTGGCACATGTGTATATGTGACTCACCACACACGTGAGGGGCAGCAGTGGAGCAGGTCTGAGCCTTGTAACCCGACCCAGAGAGCAGGGACCCAAGGGCAGCATGCAAGGCAGAGAACTACGTTGCTGCAGGGCGACCCCACTTCCTGGGCACACTCGCGCCCCCTCCTGGCTATCCTGGGCACTGCCACTGCCTGTGGAAAGGCAGGTTCTCACGCTGATTTTTGCCTTTTGTTTTTAAGCCTAAAATACAGAGATTCCTTTGTCCCTCTTAAAGTCCACTACAAGCCAGATGGCTCTCTAGGCAATTGCGGTGTCTTCATGGCGGCCCAGGGCTGCTGTAATGCAGTGATGACCATGCACAGCCTCAGTAGAGTCGGTGCAGTGCCACGCATGAGCCATCGAGTCCCTGGCTTAGCCTCATGGTGACAGCTCGTGCTGGGCAGAGATGTATGGGTTCTGAGCACACCAGGAGAGGGGCACTATTTACGGTGGGCAGAAGCCACAGCTGCCACGCCTGAGGCCTGGGAGGCAGATTGGAGCCCACGGCTCTCCCTTGACGACACCGCAGATTGGGGTGTGAACCACGACCTGCTGTGGGTACTGGGCTCACAGTGTCTCCATTTCCATCGTTTTCACATTTGCAGCGACATTTTGAAGGATGTGCACAGTCAGGATCATTTGCAAGGACTGGGTGGTTGAGTGAGGCTGCCCTCCAGCACCACAGCTCCTGTGCGGCCCGGAGGTGGGGCGTCTCCCAGGCTTCCCTTGGGGGCCAGGCCGTGCCCACTGGGCTCCAGGGTCAGGGAGGGGGCACTGAGGAGGAATCGCCATGCTGCTTGCCTTAAAAGCAGAGAGCGGGGCCAGAGAGGAGCACACCGGCCCGTCACCCACCCCCTCGCCCCCGCAATCGCGGACTCACCTCCCTCTCGGTCCTCTGTGCTGCAGGAGGTTCCCACTGGAGGAGATCCCGCAGGACGAGCAGGAGGCAGCACGGTGGCTGCACAAGCTGTACCAGGAGAAGGTAACGGTGCCGTGTCCCCTGTCCCACTCCTCGGACAGGTTTGGGGGAGGCAGCTTGTGGATCTCCCAGACTGACACACCACCGCCAGGACCCCAGGCACCTCTGATCCCCCTCCTTTTTTCTTCCCTTCTGCTTAATGTTAGAGAAGTTAACATTGGGGGAAATCATGAGCATACAACCATGTTGATGATAGGGTCATATTCATGTCTTGGTTATAGATAGGAAGTGATAGGTGTGTGGCAGACATTGCCTGGATACGGGGCAGATATTGGTGCTGTGGGTTTGATGTAGAAAGAGCTGGATGTTCTCATGGAGCCACAGCCTGCTCTCCACACTCCTGTCTACTCAACTATTTTACACTCACAGCCATACAACATGGGCTTCGACTTTCAGCGCCAGATAACCAGAAAGTCCTTGCTGCAGATAACAGAGGTCCTTGCAGAGACCCAAGTAAGCTTGCAAGAGAATAGGACAACCTCTGGGAACCAAAAAAGGCAGCGGCCTGGTGGGCGTGTCGGCTGGTCCCCATAAAGTCAAGTCAGGGTTCTCATGCCTTCCTGTAAGCAGAAGATAAGAGGGGGGTGCAGAAGCCATGTGAAGCCAGACCCTCCTGCAGTGTGACCCTCAGGAGGCTGAGCTGCCTCCTGGGCTGTAGGGTGACTGCCCTGTGACTAAGCTGCCACCTGCCCTTGAGGGCTCAGGCCATGTCTGTGCTGCCCTTTGCATGGACGTGAGTGGGGGCTGGGGTCCTCGCCAGCCCTGCAGGGAGAAATGGGCACAAGCGGCAGGGCTATGACACCAGCGCTCAGCAGGGCCAGAAGGAGCACCTCACCACGGCGGGGCGTCTGAGGGCCCAAGCCCTCCCAGGCTGGCCGGGCTGGCCATGGAAGCAGCGTGCAAGTGGGAAGATCAGGCGTCCAAGAGGGGCCTGGAGGACAGAGGACAGGGATGGGTAGGTGAGGTGAGGACACAGGAAAGGAGAAAATAAGACAAAGAGAGGAAGGATGAAGGGAGGGACACCTACCCCAGGAGTGGCCCTCAGCAGTGTGGTGCACACACGGTGCCTACCACAGGTCCATCCATTCGTCACTTCTCCCTTACAGCTGTAGATGTGATTTATCCTGTTAGCAGCCACACACTTACGTGCGCGTGTGTGTACGCGCATGCTCATGTGCACACACACACACACACCCTGCAGTATGCACACATGCATGCACAACACAGCAAGCCCAGTGTAGCCTCGCTGTGCCACCTGATGGACCCCTGGGCTCCCTGGATGCCCTAGCTCAGCCCCAACTGACTGGGACTATAGGTACATGGCTTGTGTTCACCCAGTGATAGAAGTTGTTTGAACAGAAACTAAAGCTACAGAAAAGAAAACTGGCTGCACTGAAAGGATTTTCTCTAAGAATAGTAAAGTCGGAAACCTTGGGCAACCCAAGTTAATTTTAAAAAGTGATGTCATTAGTAGGAAACCAATGTCGGGCTCATATGACCTATTCCATGTATTCAGAAACCTGGATAAACTATGTGAGCTCCTTGTGTGTCTCCTTACAATGAAGCTGGTCTGGAAGTGACTTCAGTTAAAGCCATCTGAGACACAGCTCAAGATCATACTAAGTGACAGTGAAAGTGTCCCCTGAGGTCTGGAGAAAGAAAGGACACTGCTTCTCTGTCTGGTCAGGGGCCTTAGCTAGAGCCATCGGAGAGGAGAAGGGGGCAAAGGACCACCAAACTGCAAGAGAGGACGCCACACTGTCCATTTGCAAATATCACCTCCTGTAGAAAACCTAGAAACTCTGCCCCCAAACTGAGAGAAGATAATTCACTTGCAGGATATGAGATCCTGTACAAAAGCCAGTAGTGTTTCCACACACCAACAGTGAACAGGAAATCAAGAAAACAATCCTACTTACAATAGCTACATAACAAAAAGAGTCAAGACCAGCCTAGGAGTAGACTTAACCAAGAGGATGAAAACATCCACAATGAAAACTACAGAATATTGATGAAAGAAACTGAACACACATACACACACAAAGAAAGACATCCCATGCTGGTAGACTGAAAGACTCCAAGCCCCCAAAGCAATCCTGACCAAGAAAAGAGCTGCGAGCATCCCAGTATGACTTCAAAACACTCTACAAAGTCACCATAACTAAAACAGCATAGTACTGGAATAAAACTGGCTCATACACCAAGGAGACAACAGAGAATCCAGGAATAAATTCACATATTTTCAGCCAACTAATGGATAACAAAAGTACCAAGAATAAGCGTTGGAGAAAAGACAGCCTATCAATAACAAGGCTGGCAGAACAGGTGTATAGGTGCAGAAGAGTGAAACTGGACCTTGTCCTATACAGTCAAGTAAAGAGCTCAGAGGCTGAGATGTAAGCCCTGAAATGATGAAATCACTGCAAGAAAACCTAATGGAAAACTTCTGGCAAAGATTTTGAGATCTGACCATGAAAGCACAGGAAACAAAAGCAAAACTCAGCAAATGGTATCAGGTCAGATTTAAAATCTTCTGCACAGCAAAGGAAACTACCCACACGGTGAAGAGACAACCACAGGGTGGGAGAAAGTATTTGTGAAGTACTCATCTGCCACGCTGTTAACATCCGGAGTGACACAGAACTCCAGGAACTCAACCACACAAGCAGTGCAGTTTAAAGACAGCGTGTGAAATGAGCAGACATTTTTCAACTCAAGATTTGCAAATGGACAGTGAATATATGAAAAAACGCTCAATATAACCACTGGAGAGATGCAGACCAAACCACAGCATCATCTCTATTAGAACGGCTGTTGTCAAGAAGACAGACCAAAAAAAACCAACAAAAGATGAAAGGTAAACGCTGGTGACAATGCAGAGAAAGAGGGGTCCCCCACACTGCTCTCGGGTGCGGCTTAGTATGGTCAGTATGGAAAACCATGTGGGCTTCTCGACAGCACTGGGTGTGCAGCTGAGCTGGCAGGGCGGTGCTTAGCATGGTGGGGCCCTGCATTTAGAGCCCGGTGCCTGTGCACACACGCACGCCTGGAAATGGACCTGGCGTCTGACCCAGCTGTCCTTCGCCAGATATTCACCCACAGGAAACACGGTATGTGGAAGAGATAGCTGCGCCCCCACGTTTACCGCAGCACGAGCCACAGCAGCCAGGCCGGAGCTGAGCTTGGTGCTCCTCAGTGGCTGAGTAACAGCAGCACGGCATCTGCAACAGTGAAGTCTGTTTAGCCATTAAGAAAATGAAACCCTGTCCCTGGGAGTGAGCTCAGTGGAATGGGAGACGTGATGTTAAGTGAGATACATCAGGCACCAGATACACGTCCTCACTCTTGTGTGTGAGCAAACAGAAGTCCGTGTCGGAGAAGCAGCGGACAGCAGCCCCCAGCTGCAGAAGGGCAGCCTCGGGGGTGGATGCGGAGGCGCGGGGCTGGGCAGAGACACACCAGCATCTCACATTCTGCAGCACACTGAGGCTAGGGCTGGGACTCTGGTGGGCCACAGTTAGCCACACATTTCAAGACAGCTAGTAATGAGGGTTTTGAGTGTTACCAACACAAAGAAACAGCAAACGTGGAAGGCGATGGGCATGCCAGGTTCCTGATCTGAGTGTCACTCGTCCGCATGTGTCGAGGTGCACACCTGTGCCGTTGATGGGTACCACTCCTGTGCAAAGACAGCAACATTCTACTGAGCAGAATAAGCAGAGGCGAGTGCAGCAAGTGCCAGGTTTGACATAAGTGGCTGGTGTGGGTGGTTTTTGCACTATGTCGTAAGTTTTCCTGCAGTGTAGACATCTATAATAATGCATCTTCAGTTGCTTTGCAAATCTGCATTTTTAAACTTGCACTGAGGATGTCACATTGCACATGGCATCCTCCTATTTTTAGTCACTGTTGTCTTCAAGATCTGTGCACAGTGGCACAAGTTTGACTCATACCTTTGGCCCTGTGTGGTCCCCACCCGCCATGGCACCCAGCAGGTTACTCATTTCCTCTTAGCTTCTAGGTTGTTCCCCCTCACTAACAAGAGCTGGGTTGGTATGACACTTACGGTAGCTGCTCCTGTCTACCAAGGCCCCTGTCACATCCAACAGCAAGCCCCCACCCCCACATTATACACTGAGAACCCAACTGTAGAGAATTAAATGCAGAAAATAAAGTAGGAAGAATAAAACCCCCAGCTCCCTACCCCCCAGGCCATCATGAGCAACACACTGCCTTTCTGAACACACACGCATAGTCAGACATGTTTCAGTGTGCACTGGTCTGCGTGCCGCTTTGTCTGCTGTGGTCCACAGCCTACAGCTGTCACGCATGCATCTCCTTGTCCACATCTCACTGGTCACCGTGTGTGACACTGGTGGGAGCTGCCACATGATACCCCTGGCCATGCTCCTCTTGTCCTGGGGAAGTTCTCAGCCAAAGCTGTACGTGGAAGTGACTCTGGCTGACCCTACAGTGCCCTGCTGGTTGCAGTGCAGAGTTATTGAGCCTGACAGAATGGCAGGGTGTGACGGTGGGGTCACACCCACCAGGCTGTACCCACCAGGCTCTGCCAGGCCTGAGCTTCACGTCACCCCTATTTTGGGGTTTGCAGTGTCTCCTGCCTGAAGGTGACACATGCAGAGACCACAACTTTCTGCTTCCCCGGCCACAGGATGCGCTGCAGGAGATGTACGAGCAGAAGGGCATCTTCCCAGGGGAGCAGATCAAGCCTGCCCGGAGGCCGTGGACCCTGCTGAACTTCCTGTGCTGGGCCACCTTGCTCCTCTCGCCCCTCTTCAGCTTTGTGCTGGGTGTCTTCGCCAGTGGGTCCCCCCTCCTGATCCTCACATTCCTGGGGTTTGTGGGTGCAGGTAAGGGGCACAGCAGTTGCAGTTCACATTTGGGGGCCCCAGTGGCCAGAACCATGTGGCAGTGGCTGATGGGCAGGGACCAGGGTCTGTTGTCCTGACCACGGGGTCATCAAGGGCCATGGCATCTGCCTGAATGCAGCTGCCAGCCCTGGGAGGGTGCTGGGGACAGGGTCCTGGGCACTCCATCATGTTTGGGCCCACAGAGGATCGGGCTGTTGGCCCTAGTGCTATCTCCTCTGTGTTCCTGGTCCTGCGCACAAGGCCAGACCCCTCCTGAGCCCATGCAGCCACCAATGCTGCTGGGCTTCCGCACCTACCTTCCCCACCATGCGTGTGCTGCTCACTGCAGATGGTCCCCACCAGGGTGGGGGCATCTGGGATGGATGCACTGTCTACCATGTTGGCCCTCCTGCTCATCCATCTCGGCAACCCTGTCACCACTCTGATGCCCCATGCACAGGACATGGGCCGGCAGGGGACACCATGTGTCCCTGAGCCTAGCCAGCTGGTGCAGAAGTGGCCCCACTGCCATCTGCTACCTGAGGACCCCAGGGGATTGACCTGCCCACCCTGGAGGAAGGGCTGGGGCAGAGGGTGGGAGATCCTCGCGCCTGGCACAGCCCAGGGCTGGCAGTGGGTCTAACGCTTCTCTCTCTCCTGTCTTTAAAGCATCCTTCGGAGTCCGCAGACTGATAGGAGTGACAGAAATAGAAAAAGGGTCCAGCTATGGAAACCAGGAATTTAAGAAAAAGGAATAATCGGTGGCTGTGATTGAACACATATAACCTGACGTGGTATCCAATTAACTCAATTAAAAAGAGGACAACACACAGAGCAAGGAGAAAGAGACACTTAGAAACTATTTTTCTTATAACTGGTGACTAATACTAACCAATAAAACTTGAGCCAAGAGCAAAGAACTGACAAGGCCTGCCAGGTGAAGATGGCGCTTGGCTCCCAGCGGGCAGGGCTCTGCCGCCTGTCTGCCACAGACAGAAGGCCCGGAGTGCCGGCGTCCCGATCCAGGCACCGCAGCTGGCTGCTCGCGAGGCGTCACTGTCTCTCCAGAGCTCCGCTTCCAAGGGGGGCCTTTGGCTGCTTTCTCTTCCTAAACTTAGATGGAGGATTTTGTTTTTATCAGTATTTCAGGAACTTAATATGGTCCCTCAGCTGTTGCCCTGCGCCCCCCAACACTGGCTCCTCATGAATCTTCCGCTGTCCCCAGGGTGGTCAGTGGGTCCCAGCCCCCACAGAGAGCTACTGTCCCCTGCTTGGCACCTTTGCTTCCAAGCCCCAGGGCGGGGCTGGAGAAGTCCTGAGCGATAAGCACACACTGAATGTAAACCGCACACGTCCCGTCTACCCCTCTGCCCCTCGCTGTGGGGCTGGCACAGCTGAGCACTGCTTCCTGTCTAACTGCGTGCAAACATCTCGCATCTCTCCTTAAAATGAGCGGACTGTGGGAAGCTCAGTGTCCCCTGAGGTCTCCCTGCTCTGAAGCCCCTGTCCCTCTCTTTCTCTGCATGGTCAGCAGGCTGGGGTCAGGTGCAGGGCCATGGCTGGCAGGACCTGGAAGATGCTTTTGGAGAAGTAGCGGCAACATCAAGTCCCTTGGGTTGAGAGCATCAGTCGGAGACTGTCAGTCTCAAGCCTGTGGGCACCTGGAGAGTTCTTACTCGTTGGTGTGAGGATGGCTCGCCACTTCTGGGGGGAACAGGAAGCAAAGGCCTCCCTCCCTCACCCTCTGTGGGGCACGGTGTGACCTCATGGATGCTGCCCCAGTCCAGGCAGGTGTCCTCAGGCCCTGAGGCCCACTGCCCACCTCCTGGGTGGCCCTGCAGAGGACAGGGTGTCTCCATCTGCACTCCGTGTCTTAAGCGAAGCCCCTTGTCTCACCTGGCAGATGCTTCTTCCGGCACCATGAGCCCAGCCTGGCAGATGGTGCTGCTGGGCCACCTGGAGTAGTGGGCAGGTCTCTCCTGCCTCAGCCAACTCAGGCATCACACCACTGGCCACCCGCACTGGGCACCGTACTGAGCTTCCCGCAGCCTCCCTTACCATCAGCTTCTTTAGCAAGGGGGAGAACTGAGTGTTCTCTGGCAGTGGAACCAGCATTCTGGAGGCAAACAGATTGAGTCTTTCAGGGAAAACCCAGAGGGCAGAGGCAGGAAGACTAGAAAGGAGAGGAAAGCGGCGACTCTGCGTCAGTCCTGTGCGCCTGGGGGCCAGGGGGGCAGCCTGGGGTCTGTGGAGAGGGGAGAAACAGGGCCTCTGCGTTCATAGGCTCTTCACAGGAGCAGTGGCTGAGTGCTGTGCCTCGTGAGGGCAACAGCTTCTCCAAGGAGCACACTCGGACCTTGGCCCCTCAGCATGGCCACCCAGGGCTCCCTTCTCTTCCAGGCTGTGCCGTTCCTGTCTTCCGTGTGGAGGCACTGGCACCAGGCGTGCGCAGCAGAGCAGGGCCACGTGCATGCACAGGCCCCGCAGCACACCGGGCATCTGCGCCGCACGAGTCCCAGCTCTGTCTTCCCCAGAGCCCCCTGCCCCGCCAACGTGTGACGTGTGAGGGGTAAGCGCTGCACTTAAGACCAGGGCTCAGGCTTCACCCCCAAGGCCCCTTATTCTGGCCCAGCTCTGCTAGCACCGCGGCACCAAGCCTTCCGAGAGCAATAAAAACCACGCTGTGAATGTTTGGGGGTTTTTTTTGTTTTGTTTTTTTCGTGCTTTCATCTGCTTCTGAAGAAGGGAGGAGTGCTCCTTTGATTTTTAAATTAAATTCACATATGTCAGAATAGTGCTTACTCTTTTCCTTTACCCCAGTCCTGAACCTCATGCTTGCTGGCGTCCTGTGGGATTCAGGCAGTTTTGGGGCCAAGGCATCTTGACATGCTCAGAAATCCATGGGGCCACTGAGGGGCAGTGTAGTCCAGGCCTGGGGGCCAAGGCCTGGGCAGGGCTGTGGGGTGGCCCTGGGGCTCATGGGAGGCTCCCAGGACCCCAGGTCCTGCCCTTGGGTGCCACATGGTCTCCTTGGCCACCCGCAGCCTGTGCCTCCTGTGTCTTTTGGCACAGGCCCGAGTCAGGTGCCTTGGGGTGCCACCCTCCCTGAGGGATCATCGTCTCCATGGTCTTCCCACACTGTGTCTTGGCCGAGGCCTTCCCGGTCAGCTCGTACAGACTTGGCCGGCCCTGTGTGAGCTGGGCGAGGGGCGCGGTTCTGTGCACCCCCACCCCTGGCAGTTCCAAGCCCTCCCAAATGTCTGCAGCATTTCCCAGTGCCTTTGTGGAGCTCCCGGCTTCTGGGGACCTGTGCTTCTCTCTTGCGGCTTCTTGAAGTGGCAGGTGGGAATCTGGGAAGGACCTGAGTGGTCAGAGAGAGGCATTTCCTACATCAGGGGCTATCTTTCTCTAAAATAAGGCCCAAGGAGAGTGAAATGGCTACATACTGAGAAGGTCTTTAACCCAGAGACAAAACAAAGCCCTGCTGTCCAGCACATGGTGATGGCACACCGAAAACACAGCCCTCCTTAGAGGCACAAAGGTCCCTGCCTCGGACAGAGTCCAGTTGAAGAGCTGAGCTCTTGTATAAACCACAAAATAACACAGGACAGCGATGTGAGCAGCACTTTGTAAAAGTAATGCTGGTGTGAGCCTGGATCATCTCCTGCTCCCAGGCTGTGCACTGTGACGTGAGAGCGGCCCCTCCTTTTAGCTGGCGTTGACCTGCAAAGACCCAGATGCAGTGGAGACCCAGCCTCAAATCGCACCCACAGCAGACCATGAGCTGTCCTGAGGCCGTCCACAAGCATCCTGACCACCCATGTACTGGGTTTGGGGCGAGGAACCAGTGGCTCTCTGCATGTGGCTTTGTGTCTGTTCGAGACACAGGACAGGCCCAGTATAACCTCTCCTGCCTGCCGACTTCCATTCAGCTGCCCGGCCCCATGCACACACTCATGCTGCCTGTCTCCTGCCCCTGCAAGCCGCATGTGAGCCCTGGCATGCGACACACAGTGCCCAGCAGGGCAGTGCAGCTTCTGGCCCCTCTGCAGTGTAGCTAGGCTCAGGGCAAGCCCTTGAGCTAGAAATGCCTGCCTTTCTTCTGGAAACAGCATGCTCGGCCTTTCTCTAGTGGCCACCCCTAACCAAAGGCAACCTGCCCGTAGCATCCTGGTCCTGGGCACATGGGAGGGGGTGACCCACGGACCTGGGCTCTGGCTCTGTCCCAGAGCCCTGCTGTGGGCTGTCAGAGCAGGTGCTGAGCCTTGGGCTCCTGATTCTCTTATATTGGGGCCAGGATTCAAAAACAGGGACAATTTGGGGCACAGTGTCACAGTATGATCTGCCTGACTGGCTGGGTGGACCTGTGAGTTAACTTTATGAGAAGCATGTGCTGCTTGTCATGCAGCATTCTCAGACTGTTCCGGAGCCCAGAAGTCACTGTGGATGCCAGCCCTGGTCCACCCAGGCAACACGGTAGTATCTGCCCAGATGGCTGGGTTGTGGCAAAACTTTGATCTTTGCACTAATGAGGTCACCTGAAGCTTTCATTTCTAACTTTTCAGTTTCCTAACTTTCTGTTGCAAAAGTACAGGACAGAAGTTGAACTGTGAATGAGACACTGAAATGCACTAAATTGTATTAAATTAAACTGGAGTTACTTGACCCGTGAAGAAATGCATCCGATCTATTTGTATTTATTGTCTCAGAATTGTATATTGTGACAATCAAATGTTACTTGCCTCAAGGCCAGCAAACTTGACTGGCTTCTTAATCGTAAAGCTTGCCAGCACGTACTGTAACTGTATATGAACATCGCTCTGGAAAACCACATTATTACTCCCAGCGCCACTTGTGACAGACTTTAGGTTCTTTTTCTAGTCTGAGAAATCACCATACCTGACTGTTGGCCAGTTTTTGAAAGACACGTTGTATACAGGGTGCAATGTATTATACAGCTGCTTCCTTTTGTACACTTCATTTTTACAAGTTTTGCTACTCACAAGCTTTATAGAGTGGAGAGGGAGGCACTTTGCTGGGAGCTGGCGGGGGGGGGTACCTTGTAGGCCAGTGTCCCAGAGAGCAGCCGTGTTGGCTGCTGTGCAGAGTTCCCTCCGACCTGGCCATGGGGGAGTGCGTGTGCTTGGTGGTATTTTCTGGGTAAGATGCCCCAGGCATCACATTTGTTTGTTAAAAATGCTACTGTGAAAGAGAGGAATGAAATGTCCACAATATAAGAGAAAGTGACTCGGCCTCCTTTGTTTTATTTCTGGTCTGTGTGGACTTTTCCCGGCAGAATATCATGGCCACCTCTCAGGTCCTGACCTTTCAGAGGCCTCAACCTGCTGCCCAAGCTCCCAGTCCTGCACCTGGTGCCTTCTGGAAGGAGACCTGGCCAAAGGTGTGGAAACTCAGCTGGCAAAGAAAATGTGCTGAGTGACCCACGTCCAAAGCCAAGCTTCCATTCAAAGCAGTCATGTGTAGGCCCAAACCTTTTTAAAAAGCAAATTCTATTGAGAAAACCAAAGAATCCCCCTTCCTGCCTTATTAGAAAGACAGAACAAAAACTTTGTTAAAACAAAGGGTATTCTGGGTTCTGTTTGTCTCAGGAAATAAACTGCGTAGAGTCGCACCCTTCCCTCCAGGGCAGCATTGGGGACCTAGGCTCAGTCAACATGTGCATTTACACAAGCACTTATCCTGTGCACGCAGGAACGTGCACCAGGCATCCTCTGCACTCACCCTGTGCCCTAGGGGAGTCAGATGTGGTCCTGCAGGAAAGCCCTGTGTGACAGTGGCCTTGGAAACCTCTTGTTTTCACATGTCTCCCCCATGGGGATGACACAGTGACTGCAGCAGTGGGGTTTGCAGAGAACAGCTCCTCCGAGAAAGCGCTTTCCCACCCATGGAACTTGATGGAGAAACCAAAGGTCGTGTGACTTCTCTGAGGAAGCTGATCATGGCTCTTGACCCTGGCTTTGCTGTTAGACACCAGCTTTTCCTCTGACCAAGGCCCGCACCTAAGCTGGGCCAGGCACTGGTCCCAGGGAAGGGCCACACACCAACTTCCGGTCCTGCCCCTGTCCAGAGGGGCCTCTGAAGGTGCATTCACACACGTGTGCCTGCTAGCACACACAGGTGCACTCACATCAGCAGATATGTCCCCCAGCTGAGCCCTGGGCTAGGGACAGGGGGATCGGGGTGGACCCAGAGGACATACTTGCCAGGCTCTGGGCATTTCTGTGGCTCCCCCGCATCTAGCATTGGCTTGCAGTGCCTGCTGGGGTTGGGCATTGGCAACACTGCAAAGGTCCCCTGTCACAAGGCTGTCACATGCTTGAATTCACCCCCAAGGACCTGCTCAGGCCCTGTTTGGACCCATTCTGTCTGTGACAGCCAACAGATATTTTTCCAGGGATAGGAAGGTAGGGGAGGTTTGGATTCTGGGGTCTGAAGGCCTCTGGATTAAAATCCTAAACATATTCCTTGGTACTAAGATGGCCCAGGTCAAAGTTCTGAGTCTGTGCCCTCAGTATCCTGAGGTGGAGTGCGAACCATCATCAGGGACTCAGCAGGCATTGCACTGGACCCTGCACACCTGCACCTTTGGACCTGGTGGTCTGTCCTGGGTACCTTGCCTGTTGTCAGGCACCATGGGAAGGTAGGTAGAGGGGCTCCCATCAGAAGGGCTCCTTCCTGTGTGACGCCCACTGTCCCCAGGGAGGAGAGGGCACTCTGATGGCAGAGAACACCTTATGACTGCATCTAACTGCATCTCTCACTGGGAAAGATGAACATTTTTTTCTAGGAAATTGGACTACTTATTCAATAATTTTTTTCCTCATTGTGTAAATTTGTAAAATAACAAAATGATTTCTCTAAACAAATCTATTTTGGTGCTACGGAAGTAGTTTGAGCTCTCTCTCTCTCTCTCTCTCTCTCTCTCTGTCTCTCTCTGTCTCTCTCTCTCTCTCTCTCTCTCTCTCTCACACACACACACACACACACCCCTTTTGCTATTGTTGTATTTGGTATAGTTGCTGTTCCCAGCCCTCTTGTCCCCAGTGTCTTCTTAGGCACATGCTACCCGTGTGTGTCCATGGCTTGCGGGGCATGGCTTTTGTATAAAGCAGACTGCACTGGTGTGGTGACCAATAGCATTAGCCCAGGCAGAGTGACATACCCACCCTGCAGGCTGGAGGAGGACATGGTACCCAGGTAGGGATGTCATTCCAAGGAGCGCAGTGTGGCAGAAACCGGTCAGCACCAATGTTGCAAGGAAGGCCAGGCTGAGCAGCCAGGCAAGCCAAAAGTATGATGACCACCTTGCAAATGTATGAAACAGGGAGAATGGGCTCTTCAAACATCTCCCCTTGAGTGACAGAGCCCAGCCCTGTGTGGACACCTGTCCCCAGGGGTCCCTTCTGGCTTCTCCTGCGTTATCATCACTATTCAGGACCAGATATGCTCCTGGTGTGTGAAATCTCCACAGTCTACTTTCAGCTGTATCACATCCTCCTAACTAGTTCCGAGGACAGCATAACTCAGTGGTCAGACACGCTGCCCAGGACTTGGTAAGAAGTCTGACCCACCACGGGGAGGTGGGTCTGAGCCTTGAATATCTCATTTTCTCTCTCCCAGCCACCTTGGGAATAAATTCTCTCTTTGGCCAAACCCATCACCACAGTGTCTGGCACCCTGTGGCAGACAGGCCTGGCTGGTAATGATCTTAGGGTAGGAAGGGTCCGTTTGTGCCTCCAGGTTGCCCTTTCCTGGTCACTACTGAGGTTAAGCCAATTGAGACAGGAAAGAAAAGCTTGGCACTCCCCAGGAGGTTTTTGTTCTCCTTCTGTGGCTGCCCCAGAAGCCTCAGAGCCATCCTGACCACACCAGGCACAGCAGACTGCAGATCCAGGCCTCTCTGAGGTGACTTCATCCTGCAGCCTCCCTGGATGATTCCAACCCTGTCATCCCTCCATAGCTGGGTATGTGCGGAGCCCCTCTCCCGCCATGACAAACAGAAGGTCTGACACTGCATGCACAAGCTTACCTTTTTTCCTACACCAGCAACCTTCCCAAACCTATAGCAGTTTTGGCCCATGCACTGTTCTCCTCATGCAACATCATAAACCCTAATAAAGCCTTTTCCAGGTGTCACTTTTTTGCCTCTTCCTGATTTCTATCTCATGCAGAGTGTGCTGCCCTGGTACACTAACACCAAAGGTCACTGCTAGCACCAAAGCCACTGCAGGTAACTGTGAAGGTGGCAAGCAGCAGAGATGGATGCAGAGCAATGGCAAGTTGGGAGCTGCCCTCCCCAGTGCCAGAATAGTGCCCAAGGCTTGCCAGCAGCTGCTAATCCAGGCAGCAAAGGGCTCTCAAGGCTCAGGGCTGTTAACACCGAAGGAGCTGCTCTTTGCCAGTTCTCAATTTCTAAATGAATTGAGCAAAGAACCCCTACCATCTGGTAACATAATGGAAGCCCAGAGGATCCCTCCACCTCAGAGGGCTCTGAAGAAGAGGGCCAAGCTTGGCAGGCAGCAGTGATGGAGAAGGAGCTGAGGAATGGGCCCATGTTGGACTCCCACTGTACATGTGGCTCAGGACCCAAGGCTGGGGACATCATTTGAGACTTCTTGAGCTTCCTCTCCTGACATCACCCCAGCTCTCCTCCCTTGCTACTGTGCCATTCACCTCTGTCTTTATTTCATAAGCATTCTGTATGTGACTGGGATGTACTAATTTTCTTGTCAATTTATGCAGCATAAAGCTCTTATTTCTGGCTTTATTTCTGGTATTTTTCATGCACAGAATTTCCTTGTGTGACTGGAATGGACTTTAGTTTTCCTTTGTGTTTTATGTCTTGCTTAGAAATCCTTCCCTTGAGGATCAACTAAGATGGCGACTGGGTAGGAAACAGAGGAGGAACCTCTTGGGGAAATCCCACCTAGACTAAGAAATACAGCAACATGAGAAGGACAAAAAGGAGAGAGGTGGGTACCTTGAACCCAGGAAAGATCTGAAATGGGAACTGAAACCTTTGGAAAGTCTAAGCAAGACCTCTTCTGGTTGAAAGGAACAGAGGACCACCATGGTGTAGTTGGAGGGAGGCAAAACAGAGAAGCCACAACTCCGAACACACATATCCTTAGCCTATGCCCTAGTTCCAGCACTCACAGCTTCAGTTTTGGAGACCTACGCTGATGGAAGCCTCCCAGCTTGGCCAGGGGAGTGAGGAGTTACGAGAGATGGTCAAGGAGTGGAGAGGAGAGTGCGCGCCCAGAAAAAGAGACAGTAGCACATGGGAGCAGCTGTCGAATACAGGGAGAAGACAAGAAATTACAACACCCACGGAAACAGAAACACGAACATGCAGCAATCTTCCTAACCGGCGCCTGGAAACAGGATTGAAAAAGTTCAGTTTGCACACAGCTCGCCACAACTGGCTCTGCATCTGCTCTGAGGCGATCCCCTCCCCCACCTCTCTGCTGGGTGAGTGGGGAATGGTAGGGTGCGACTCCAGCGACTCTGGAGCCGAAAGCCGCAGCCACAGCTGCTGCGGCTTCAGAGGAGTTGACTGAGAAGCTGGAAGGGGAAGGAGCATGCCAACGGGTGGGAGCCACACAGGAAGAGGAATCGAGTGGCTCCACACCCTTCGTGCTCCAGGACCAGGCAGGAAGCAGGAGTGAAGGTGCTGAGCTTTAGCTCCCACCCTGAAATCTCACTGTGAACACGTAGAGACTAGGCGGTGGGTGCAATCAACACACACTCCTGTCAGCAATTGGACAAATATACGAACTTCAGGACTGACCCCAAACTATTAATAAAATGAAGAGGATCTCCTTACAGCTTGCACATACAAACTTTGCACAAACCCTTAGCAACGAGTTAGATGAAAAGCAGCAGACTGGGAGTCCGAAAAACAGCAGTAGACTATCCTCCAACTCTATTCTAGAACTAATCTCTAAACTCAGTTCACAAGCTGGACCTTCAATGGGAACACTGTGGGGGCGACTTCAAGCCCTGGTATCAAGCATTGTAAGTTGGCCTAAAGTCCAGCTGTAAGGGGGTGAAAACGGTAAAGCTGGAACCCAGAAAAAGGGAAGAGGAGAAGACAGGGTCTCCAGCAGTGGGGCAAATCCGACAGCCGCTGTGGGCATAGCCCCGTGGCGACTGACCATTGCTGTGGGCGTGGCCCTGTGACACGCTGTGGGCAGGGCCCCGCAGCGTTGCTATGGGTGGGACACACACCTCGGGACACCATGCGGTGCCAATGAGGGCGGACTGAAACCACTTCCCTCTGCCCCTATACCCTGTAGCACGATGGCAGAGAGGAGACGGGCAGTCTGTAATGAATATAGATGCTTTTCCACCTCAAACATGATAGTCTGTATACATCCATGTAGGTTATAAATTTGAATTTTCAAACGAGCCACCATTGGTATAACAGAGTAACAAATGGGAAGGTAATTTTAGGTAAAATAGCATTCAGAGATTGTTCCCATGTTCTATATAATTTTGTATTTCCTTAATTGGTTTTGTGATCACAAAAATGAAGATAGCTTTATGGAATACAGCATTCAGTGCTAATTCTCTACTTTCTACTTAATTTCCTTTAACATTTATGTGTTAACTAACGAGAAGATAACAATATGCAATACAACATCCAGTGCTAATTCCCTACTAGTTTCTGTATAATCTTGTATTTTCTGAACTGTTTATGGG
>PVLD010008117.1:0-86391 GCA_004027595.1 Dinomys branickii | reverse complement strand
GGGAGAATGTCCCTTAAGCTGTCTGCTGAGATTTCCGCTTCTACTCCCTACCCCAAGACCTGGCCGGGGCGAATAAACAGCTCGCCACCCCAGGATTCTTGCAGATAGGCCACTCAGGTGTTCCTCCCTGGGTGGAGCTCCTTCCCCCCACACAAAACCCGTTGGGGCGCCTAAGTAGGTCTTCCCACCTGGGAGATCCTGCAGTCCTTAAAGCTGCTTTGATGTCTCTTGCTGGGCTGAGCTTCTTCCTGATTCAGGAAAAACCAGTTAGAGCACGCACTTAACTCACCCTGTGATCGTGCAGACAGAAGTGCTGTTCAGATGTTTTTCCCTGGATGGAGATTTTCCCCGACTCAGAAATCCCACCGGCCGGTCGCTGTTGCTCCAGTTCTCGATGCGCTGGCTGCGGGGGTGGGGTGCTGAGCGGGATCCCGGAGCGCTGCCCGGTTTGGTGCAGTTTGTCCCAGTAGCGCGTTCTCTGTCGGGTTCAGGAGCTGAAGCCGTTCTTCCCTCCGCACTCGCTCTCTCGGCTGGTCGTCTTCTTCCCGGAAGACCTCATTTCTGTCTTCATATTGCTATATTTCATTGTCTAGGTGGTAATCCTCTGGGAGGTTCTCTCTCTGCTGCCTACATGGTCGCCATCTTACTGGAAGTCCTCCCATGCTTTTTTATAAGCTTGGTGATGGAACTATTTAATGTAATGATTTTTGATATTGTATAACCAAAACCTTAATAACTCAATGAGCTTATATTTTCTGAGTGGCCAGTACATGATGTTGCACTGATGGATTTTAATATGACAGAATGGCAGAGTCCTTGATATAGTTTTATATTTGACATTACACACACTATAACTAACTTTACAAAATTTATCTTTAAGCCTCTGTTAAGTTTTGGTGAATTATTAAAAAATCTACATGCAACTAAATGTCTATTTAAATGTTCCCTTTCTAACAAAGTAGCTGTGTGAGGCCAAATTATTTTTAAAAGCTTTAGCCAAGACAGCCTCACACAATAGATTTAAAATGGAAGCAAATAAGAGAATCCCGTGATCTATTGTATTTGACATTAAGGAGATTTTTAAAAATGTAAAACTGTGTTACTCTCTTCATTTTTCATGTTGAAGATTGTACCATTATAATGTATTATTATTACTTTTTTTTTTTTTTTTGGCAGTACTGGGGATCGAACTTAGGACTCTGCGCTTGCTAGGCAGGCGCTTATTCCACTGAGCTATATCCCCAGCCCTGTATTATTATTACTGAGAAATCACTTTGAAGATATCAGTGGTAATATAACCACAATTGTTAATTTCCTACCACTTTGTAACTCTGTATTGTTTTACTGTTCTTATGCTATTTTATAAATGGATGCTTGTCTGTTAATATATTTTCTTTCTTTTATTTTGTAAATAAATGAAAAAATGTATTATTGACATTAGCATGTCATAAATTTATGTTTTTTCTCAATATTATCTTTCAGTCTATTGTGAGTAGATACCATTGACATATATAAAATTTTGACTTCCAAAGCTATAAAGAAGTTCTCAGATCAGACATTTGTGAATTTGAAAGCAGAGATTATATAGGTCTCATTTTATGACTACAGTATAATAAAATTACTGATCAGTTAAAAAAGCACTTAAAAAAAAAAGTAAGGAAGAAGCTTGAAGTGAAAAGTGTCCATATTTACCTAACTCAGCTTTGAGTAAAACAGAATTGAAATTTTAAGGCTCAACAAATCATAGGAAGAGCAAACGCAGTGTCCTGTGGGTGTAGAGACGCTTGAGATGTGCCCACAGGGGGCTCAGGGACAGATTCCAGGCCTTAAACGTTATTGACTAAGGAGTGTGAGCAGAGTAAATGCAAAAAGATGAGTAAGAAAAAACAAAGTCAAGAAAAATAAACCCAAGGAAACATAACAGAACAGTAACTCAATACATCAGAACAATACAGCTTTGTAAATCAGCAAAATTATGAACACATGGAAATATGTTGGTTTAGAAACTATAGGATGGAGAAATTGTAGCAAATGTGTTCAAGCAGTGGGAGGAAGAGCATCCACACAAGCAAACGCGGTCTTCCCTCTCCAGAGCTCCGGTTTGACCCGCAGTTGCAGCTGTTTGTCTGCCTGCTTAGGTCACAATCCACTAAATGGTTCATTGATCTCTTTCATTTCATACATTGCCTAACTCAAAGTAAATCTGGGTCAGTGGGTTTTGTTTGGTTGATTTTTTTGAGGATAGAAGTAAGCTGACCCTAGAGAAGCTGTGCAGTCCATGAGCTGGATGTTGGTCCGTACATTTTGTGCTCCTCTTTTTCCTGTATCTTCTCTCTCCAGCATCATCATCTTTATTTTTCATGCTGAGACTTAAAATATTAAAATCTAGTTAAGTAGATCATCCATCCTAAGGTATTAGCATGTTAACAGAGTAAACTGTTAGGCTAGAAAGATTCACCTTGAATACAAATACTGACTCTTGCCCAGAATATAAATGTTTTACATGGATTAAATATTTGAATGATAAAATTCTAATTAATCATTTTTATTATCAAAGCTTTGTTTGGGAATGTGTGTCTTGGGATATGTTTTTCCTGCTAGTCCTGTGTACATTAGTTCTCTTTTCTGACCAGATTTAACAGCCATTCTGAGGTGGAATCAGTTTTTCCAACTGATTTCTGTAGTCAGATTCATTTCCCTTTGCTCAGTCAGGTGGGCTGGGTAATTCCTACAGTCCCTCTGTGCTTGTCCACATTCCCTGTGTTCAGGGGGAGGATCTTCCCAAGCAACTTGAGGGGCCCACTTACCACTGAGCCAGTGGGAGCACCAAGTTCATGAACCGGCCCTCTGAACGACTCCTTTTCGGATGACGTGGCTCATCTCCGTCCATCGCTTTACTGAAGAGCAGAGCTCCTATCAGCGATGTCCTCCCCACTTACGTGCACATCCTGGATCCCAGAAAACATTCGCTCCTCTTGTCCCTCCTTGGCAGGAGGGGCCATGGGTTAGTGGACCATATCTTCACAATTTCTTTGATATTCTAACTTAAAAAAAATAACTTCATTAAACTCTTCACAATAGCCCTCTTTGAGTGCGCTATGTGGTTTCTACCAAAATCATCACCAAAATATCCAATGCTACCTTTCCGACTCGAGAGTCTTTTCTCTCACCCTTTGAGCATCCTCATCGCTTCTTTTGACATCTCTTTTGTGACCATGTATTTGTTGCTGCTAACAGTGATAATCATGGATTCTAGATCTTCTGAATAACATTTTCCACTGGCATGTTATCTTTCCATTAACAACTTAGCTGATTAACTATGAAGTACCCTTGTATAACTTCATATGAATATACCTATAAATCACTAAACATACTCATCATTTTGTCTGATTCTTTATCCTGTTTTCTCTTGCTTCAGAAAATATAATCTAGCAAACTGTTATCTTAAAATCTGTGACCCTGGCTTTGTGGCCACACCCCTCCATGCTTCTCAGCTCTTCAGTGAGTGCTCCATTGTCCTGGTTTGTCTCTGTTTTATGCATAAATCCGTTATAATTGGCAGGGGAGGCTGAAAAGAATAAATCAAGCATGATAATCTCTAAAAGGCACACATATGCATTTTTCTTTTGCAACAGATATTACTCTGCCATTCAAAATGGAAAATGGATAAATAAGGTAAAATCAATTCAATTAGCTCACTAAACCTTATTAAAGTTATTATACGCTATTAACCTATTTTCTAAAAAGAAGGTCTATTTTTTATCAACTTATCACTCATTGATTTCATTAGTTTATCACATCAAGGGGTAGGTTATCATGAGGGTTTTAGTCCTGCCTACTCCATATTAAGCTAGTGGCTCATCAAGCACTTCGATGTCCCTGAAAACAAGAGTCTTAACTCCCAAGTTATACACATTTATTCCTGGGAAAAGATTCTTTAAGACAACGTGAACAATAATCCCAAACCAAAAATATGACACCATCTAAATACTGATGACCTAAGGAAAGAACAGTTCTCTATTGTATGACGATTTACAACCAGGGCGATCTTTTAGCAACGTATCTGCCTACATCATTTGCTCCTAGAAAAAGATGACAGTGCTTCAAAATGTACGCAGGTAGGAGAGAGGCACAAAGACCACAGCAGGTCCAAAAGTGAGATGGATCCTGATGCTCCACTCAAATCCCCTCACAGGTTGCTTAGGGTTCATCTGCATTCCACACCTTCTTAGGGTCTCTTGATTCACATTGAGCACCCTTTCTCATCAGAGGACTCAGGAGGATGACATCATAAAATATATGCGCTAGGAGGTATCTTGAAGATCCCTTCAGTCCTCTCTACAGAGCTGAGTTGGTTGTAACTCCAAGACTGGTTGTCCTTCCAAGGGCATGCTAATTATTGGTGGCAGAACATAATAATTTGACTTGAAACTCCTCCTCCCTCCACCACACTTCTACTTAGAAGCTACAGGTTCACTCTCTGAGAATTTCTGTGATCACACATTATTTATAGTCTACTCAGACTACAAAATTTGCTGGGAAATGTGTCTTATTAGTAATATATTCTCCACTCTTGCCAATTTTATACTTTTACTTTCTCTCGTATATCCACTCTCCCTCCCCACATTCCTGCTTGCTAGACCCTATCCCATATGGGATACTTGGCTTTTCAGCCACAGATTCATCAACTTAACTATCTCTTTCATAGATATCAGATTAGGTTTTGAGTATTTCATTTTCCTAGGTTTTCAGTAGACATTTGAAGACAGTAAAGATGGATATTATCCAAGAGTTTATTGCTAGTGGGACTCATGTCAGTCCCTCTAGGTAGTTTTAGACTGCTTTATTGAAAGAGTTACTGGTAGCAAATGTATCTTGGATGATTTCCAGTGAAGTTTTTTAGTTCAGAAAGGGCTTAAGCAACTATGCTGTTATTCAATGGAAAATTAGCATGTAATGTACTTGGGAATTTCTGTAAAATATTACAATCTAGTCATTATTCAGAAATGTATTCCTATCACCACTGGATGAAGTCATATAAGTGAAGAAGTAGTCAGATCATTCACATCCACTAATGGCCATCAGTTGGCTCCTGTGTGTGTGTGTTGTGCTAGTGTGAGGACAGCTGAATATGAGAAGCTCATTAAAAGACTAGAGAAGGGCTGAGGATATAGCTCAGTGACATAAGCACCTGCCTGGCAAGCGCAAGGTCCTGAGTTTGATACCCGGTTCTGCAAACATACACAAAAACCAAAAATACAAAAAAACAGATGGCTTCAAAAGCCTGAATGAAAGCGCAAATAACCTCCAAGTTTCTATGCTAACAACCTTAACCTCATTCTCTGGGCTGGGGATATAGCTCAGTTGAACAAGTGCCTGCCTGGCAAGTGCAAGGTCCTGAGTTTGATCACTGGTCCCAACAAACAACAACAACAACAACAACAACAAAAACAAACAAAAAACCCCAAAGTTGTTGAAAAAGAGAACAGAGAACATTCAGAGTACGGTGGGTTTTGAAATGCAGTTAAGATCATCCTTCTAAAATATTTCTGCAGCTGTAGGTGTTCTGATAAACTGATCTGGTTTGAACAATGAGATTTTCCTGTGTCCTCTCAGTGTTAACACAGTGTGCACAAAGTAGGAACACTTACTCCTATTCTTGATTATGGTAAAGAGAAGGATGCAAAACTTGAGGTGAGCACCAAATGACAAGTGTGTTTATAGCACATGTTGAGACAATACTACAAAAGTCATTTGGTTTAGTAAATTCAAGCTTTAGACTCTGGCTTCAAGAAGAGCTATAAGGGGCTGGAGGTACAGCTCAGTGGGCTAAGTGCTTGCCGCTAAGCACTAGGGCCCTGAGTTCGATCCCCGGTCCCGGAAAAAAAAAAAAAAAAAAAAAAAGAAGAGCTATAAGAGAAAGAATACTAAGGGCAGAAAAAATACCTCAACTCTAAAACAAACCCCAGGCTGTCTGACTCTAGAATTTGGAGTTGTTTTCTTACAAAATGTGGACAAAGGCACTTTTAAAACTCTGCACTTGAAATATGGAATTTTGATCTCATGAGGGAGTGACAAAAATGAGAGTTTTTTGAGCTCACGTGGGCATTGGCTGGAGGGCGTTTGCTTGCTACACATGTGGTCACTTTAAGCTGAGAGTCTGAGGACAGGAGTGCTGCTTTTGATGGTCATATAGGGTTAACAGGGCAAAGTCTGGAGATTAATAATTTTTAAAAATAAGTTAATTATTTAATATTCATTATATACCCATTGCCTCAAAGAATATGAGCATGTGCATGTACACACACACACACACACACACACACACACACACACACACAAACACACACACACCCCAAATGGTGACTTTTGCACAGTGTATGGTAGTTTTACAGCTGATTGGTGCTGAGCAATTACCCTAGAGCAGCCTTTAGTATCCACGGTTGGAAGGTGAATTGTTTTATAGTAAGACTAGAATGTTGATTGCTCTGGAACTCAGAATAATGTTTGCTACACTCGTCTTGTTTTCAAATGATTCATCCAGAAATATGAGCAACATTCTAGTTCAGTTTTAAATAATAGGAAATGAGTGACTCTGGTTGACTTCAGAACCAAAACCAAGGAGAGCGCTACAAAATTTTCATGAAAAAAGTAACAGAAGTCTTTTCTAGTTCAAAGTGATCACGGCTGTTCAATATATGCAATGAGATGAGCATAGCAGCACACTCCTGTAATCTCAGTATTCCGGGAGGCTGAGTTAGGAGCCCCTGTGCAAATTGCGATGACCCTGTTTAATAAACAAAAACAAAAAAAGCCACCAATACTTTATATTTAGAAGAATAATGATTCATATTTTGCACTTTAAAATCAAGTATAGGGTACCGTCAGCATGTGAAGGTAAATAAAATGTAAATATTTGGAACACAAGAGAGAAGCAACAACGCAGCCATATCCTCAAAACTTTACAAGTGAGTTTTTAATTGAGATGAATTCCAAATTTTTGCTGGTTGTTATTAATTTAGTTTTTCCAGTACTTCACTTTTCTCTAGTGATTTTGTTTTCCTATTCTTAGAAAATAAAACTTTCCCAATTGCAAAAGCTATCTTTTATTTGTACCAGATGTTTTATTTTGTAAGTTAGACATTTTAAACATAAGTTTGGTCAGAACATTTGTTTTGTATTTTTGAGACAGGGTCTCTCTATGTAGTTCAGGCTGATCTGAACTCACTATATGGCCCCAGTCTGGCTTCGAACTCATGGAGATCCTCCTGCCTCAGCCTCCTGAGTGCTGGGATTACAGGCTGGAGCCAACTCACCCAGCACATGTCTTTGAAGAGTAGAGCATGTCCTTTAGAATTACAGCAGTGTGCATAGACTCTATCATGCTACGGGAGCCTTCCCTCACTGTTCACCTTATGCAAACTCTTCTGCTGACATCTGTGCAGGATCTATCAACTAAGCAAGTTACATTATCTGTAACTTCTTGCCTAATACCCACGTACAATTCACCTATTATTACAAATCCCCTATTCTCAGCATCCTTTTAATTTTCTTTTTTTTTTTAATTAAGACACTGTTGCAACAACTTCTACTGCAGGCTGCCTAGATTACTCCAGAAGTTTCTCCATGGACTTTCTGTCTCTTCTTCACCCACCTATTGCCAAAAACCTTTCTGGTAAGCAGATTGGATCATGTTTATTCTCTGTTGAAGACTGTGACTGAGTTCTTTTTTGGTTCATAAGATAAAGTAATCTTTCTTAGGTGGCCGGCTGAAGAGAGCGGAGTGTATCTGAACTTGTTGTTTTAGTCTGTTTCCTATCATCCCCCAGCTGTGCTCCCAAACAGTCTGTATTTTTTCAGGACTTACAATCTTTGTCTTCATCGTGGGCATCATTTGCCTTCTCTGCCTAGAAATCTTACTTACCTGATGTAATACATGTCAAATGTTGCTACCTCTTGAATGCTTTCCTTTTGTACATACTTAGGCACTACAGAAAAAAAATTACTAAAAATTTTATATACAAGGAGAGCTAGGATAATTAATTGTACTGCTGATGTCAATTGTTTTATTGAAAGGAACAGCTAATGCTTAAATTTTTTGACCAATTTTGCATGCTTATATCTGGTAATCTGAAGGACTAATTTGAAGACAACAATATGCAATACAACAGCCATTGTTGAATTCCTACTATCTTGTTTAGTGAAGTTCTGTACTATTTCTAATGCTTTATTATTATGCTTTATTTTTAATGGTTTGATCAATCTTGCATTGTTACATCTGGTAATCAGAGTAACTTCATTGAAGATAACAATGTTAATTTCCTATCATCTTGTTTTTTGTATTGTTTTATTGTTTTTGTGTCATTTTGTTTTTGTGTTTGTTGTATTTTTTCTCTTCAAAATAAACAAAAAGATTGTATAAAGAAAAAGAAAATGAGAGTTGTATTATTGAGTTCATAAAATTTTACCTTCCCCAAGTTGGTCAATTCCCATCCAGAATCACCTAACCATCTGTCCTGTTCAAGTGCCACCATCAGTTTTTCTTTTCAATTTCTCCTTTTTCTAGAGACCTCATTCAGTGCCCCGTGTACTGATATCAAATATGCCATTCTAAGTCCTAAATTTTGTCACTTTTTAAGTGCAACTTAAGTACTTTGATTTCTCAAATTTTATATTCATGTTTGAAGCAACTAATATTAACTTCATAATGAAATAATATTTTGAGATTATCTTTATGCAAATATTCACTTGTAGTAGACTATACAGGTAGATAGATAGATAGATCAATAGACAGACAGACAGAGGATTTACCTAAAGCTTTTTCTTCCTGTCAAACACAGGAGAGAAATTTAAGGAATTTAAAGTATGATTTACATGTCAATAAGAAATGAAATATTTAATTTTGCCATCCCAAACTGTGTAACTGCTAAACTCTCAAGAAATAAATGTGTAACAAGAATATTAGAAAGTCCAGCTCTCAATCCATTTGGAGAAGGACATGTGCAGACCAACCTCAAACAGAGGGGAGAGGTAAAAGAACTTTTCTATGTTTTCAGTACTTTTTTCCTAAAAAACGTTCTGGCTTAATTAGAGAATAATTATCAGAAAAAATAGTGTCAGTTTTTGAACACACATCTTCAAGTAACTGTACAGTAATCCATAATAGAAATGGATTTAATATAGTCATAAGATTTCCTTCCATATGGTTCTGAGAGCTTTTTGCTACTCTTCTTTCCTAAGGAAGAATATTTTATGTGTCCATTAGTTTGCCAAATTGGACTGAAGTGAAGTTGGCTTAGAAGAAATCACAGAGCCTAATTCGTTTCTGAAGAACATGGGCAAATCAATGGATTTTGAGTTTTAATGTAATCTCCCCATTGACCCAATCCAGCCAAAGATAATGGTTTTCTTCCCATACCTCTACATGACAAACTTCAATGACAATGAGTGGCAATTTTTCATTCTTGGAAATTATGAAGTGGGTCAGTTTGCCTGCCACGTGGGCAGTGTCCCAAGGGGGGAGCACCTACACACCACCGCCCCTCTTCATTCTTACCCTTGTGTAAATGCAAATGGGCCTCTGAAATCAATCTCAATATACAGACAAAAATTATTTCACTATTAAAGCAACCTACAGTCATGACGGAACGTGTGCTTGTGTATTGTCTTATTTTTTAAGAAAAGCCAATTAAAATAGATGTGAATACTTTCTAGCTCAGGACAGGACTCTATCTCTCTGGAATATCATTTTCCCTAGAGACAGATCTGCTTTTGATCATTTTCCTTCAGCTCTAGGTTTTAATTTTTGATCAATAGTATCCCAAAATAGATGCACAATAAATTGATAATCTTACCATCCGAAGCACTTTTAAACTGGTATTGTGCTTCCGTGGTCATCTTGATTCCACCCTCCTTATCCAGCATAAATACTACAAGGAAAAGAAAGCTCTGCCTGCCAAACACTGTGTTAAACACTTTATATAGATTATTCAATTTTGAGAAAAAAGTATTCTTATCTCTTGTTTTATAGATGAGAAAAAAAGACCAAGATAGATTAATTTACTCAAGGTGACAGAAACACCAAATGTGATTTCAGAGTGCATGCATTTTCCACTTGGCCAGAAAAAACTTTTTACCCATATGAGCTTTTTACCCATATTCCTTCAGAATGCATTGACTGAAGACAGCATGCTGATAAGAGAGAGAAAAAGGGCATTTCTGAGTATTCTGTGCCAAGCAGATCTTCAGTATAGTGCAATTAATCAGGCAAGTATACTCTGGTCACCTATGTTGGTGCCAAGTGCTATGGCAAGCATTTGACATCTTTCCTTTGTTGAACCACTGCATCCTCAGACAGCGCTAAGACAGTAATTATCCTTACCATTATAGAAATGGGAACAATGATCAAAGCAGTGCATTAACTAACAAAATTTTGTTGTGCTACTAAGTGGCACATGTAAATTCACACTTAGATGTTAATGTTCAGTGCAGACCATGCTCCTCTGTGACTCTGACTGCTCCTTCTCAGAACACTTAAAATCCATGGCTCATCCACGGACACAAATGATTTTGATCCTCATGTGCTGCCTGACAGTGCGATGACATTGCCTCTGGATGTGAAAAGTACTGGGGGTGGGAGTGGAGACAGAGAGAGGGAAGATGGGTAAAGTAAAGGAACCTAGGTGTGATATGTACATTTACGGACACCCCGATGAATATATCCACTATGCATAACAAACGTATACTAAGATAAAAAGGAGGTGAATCTTTACTATAGGGACTCCTTCCTTTACTAGAGCTGCATGTCTGCAATCCCACTGAGCTCAAACATTTCAAAAAGCTCTTGATTCTCATAAAGGCAACCAGGACCATTACTTAGAGATCCTTATTTCTTTTTTTTTTTTTTGTCCAAGATGGGTCTCCTTTATCTTCGGAGACCATTCTCACCCATGCATGTCACACCGATAGTGTAGACATCTTCATGCAATGGTGGGTAAGTAAGCAGTGGATAAGTAACATAGGTATCTTCAACCTAGCTGGCTTTACCAGCATAGGCACTAGACAGATAACAATAAAGTTTCAACATAGATTGTCTCTACATCCAGGTGGATGTCTGGAGAAACACTTCATCTCTCAGCCTAGAATTGTACAGGGAATCAATGGTCTGATGCAGCAGCATATCCAGGCAGAGGAAAGACAGACAACTGCAGCAGTGAGTCATATATGCAGAGAGAAAGAAAATGTAACAACATCCAACATCCAGTTTAAAAGAAAAAAGAGTTTTAATTTGGCCCATGGTTTTAGGTATTCAGTCCATGGACAAGTGGCTCTCAGGCAGAAATTTTATGATGGGATTCCTGGGTGGAGCCAAAGTACTCAGTCCGTGGTGGGCAAGGAGCAGAACAGAAGAATAATGCCACAGAGAAATGAGGTAGGGAGTGTATATTAATGGAAATTGTAGTTAGTGTTCAGGAAGCTGAACAGTAGGAAGTTATGGGACAAGGGAAGGGAGTTGCCCACAGCATAACACCAAGGTCACAACTCAGTGACCCACCATGACCTACCACAGAATGTGATTCACTAAAACTATTAGGCATTTTTTAATCCAATGAAGCTGACAAGTCAGAACCAATGGACTCAATCTGCTTTTCATTGTGCCTGTTTGAGCAGTTCTGTTCAACAAGAGTCATAGAATGTCTTTGTACTACAGCTTCCCACTCATATCTTCCCACATCAATGGAGCTGCAACCTTTTCCTAGAACCTAGTTGCAAAGACCATTCAAGCTGGTGGTACTAAGGTTTCTAACATACTTTCTATTTGAGTAAAAGGAATCCTCTCATATTAACAACTTTCCTTAAGTCAGTCCTCTGACTCACCTTCAACTCCCAGTGCAGGTTACTCAAGAGTAGAAGAGTTTCAAAGCTGTATATTTCTACAGCTTTCAAGCACCATGGAGATGTTTTTGAAAGGCGAGAGTGGTAGTTGATCCCTTTGAGGTCAGGATTGACAAGTCTAGGGGAAGAATTCTATTTTGCACATGTGAAACCACTTTTATCCATCACACTCCTACTTCATGCTACTAGTAGAAGATTCATCACTGAAATTTGAATATCTGGATTCCTAGGAAATCAGAATAACCAGATGTCAATATTAGTTGGTGGGTTGATTTAAGGGGATATTTTTAATCTCATGTTCCATTCTTAGGAATGTGAGACTGAATTTGGAAACTGTTAAAAATTTGAGGAAGTGAGCTGTAGACATAGCTCCTATGTTCTAATGCATATACCTTTCTCAGTGAACTACGTTCTTATTTTCCAGGTGGATGGGAGTTTTTATGAGCATACCGGTCTTAGAAAGGTAGTTTTTAGACAAGTGAATAGATATGGATCACAACTCCACTGGTCACAGGCATGTGTATTGATCAGCTTTCTGTTGTATGTCATATATTTGAGTGGTTAATTTTAAAGAAAAGAGTTTTATTCAATTCACAGTTTGGGAGGCTGAAAGTCCAAACAACAGAGTGGCCCTGGCAAAGACTCTCAGAATAGATGGCATGGAATACTGTGATCACATGCAAGAGAGGTACATTGAATTTCCAGGCAGGAAACCAGCAAGAGGGGAGGGTCTGGTAATGACCTTCCAGTAGGTCTTGCCTCCTCAAAGACCCATCTCCTCTGTACATTGGCACACTGAGGACCAAGTTTCCAACACATTAACTGGTAAGGAACTGTATCCACCCAACTTACGGCGTCCTGCATCATGAATATTTAACTCATCTCTTCATGTAGTGCTCCATGCTGACCAAACTGTGGAAGGCAATGTGCATGAAAAACATTGTTTTACACTTAAAACTTGAGTTGCCTCTGTTCACATTGCCACAAGAGGCTAGCAATGCACATCCACGTGTGATTGCTTGCCACCAGTGCTGACGCTATTAAAATGAATAACATTAGGAAAAGCCTTAAATTAAAAGAAAAATAGCAAACGTAATGGAGAATGTGCTGGAACAGTAAGATGAGATATTTGCTGACTTATTTAACAGAATGTGGTAAATCCCTCCCAAGATCTATATTTAACTAACAAAAGAAAAAGAAAAGAAAAGAAAACTAAAGGGAGCAAAAGGTTTCAGCTGAAAAGCAGAGTTTAATTAAAACAAAGTACAAGGAAAGAGAAATTAGCACCAAATCTAGAAAGTATAACATGCAAATGCATTTTCTTGTGCACATAGCTTTCTACTACGAGAACATATTAAAATTAGTATTTAGATCTATGGAATAGGGATTCTATTATAAAAGCAACTGAAGTGTTTTAATATTATAAATATGTATGACTTTGGGAAACTGTAAGAAAAATATTCTACTCAAAGTTCTACTAATGCTGAATATTTTAATGAAACTTAATGCATTTTTATACAAGTGGTATAAATTATCCACTTTAAAATTAGATGAAAACTATTTGAGAAATAATTATAAGTATGTATTCATTAGACTGGAGTCAGAGGACTGCTGAATAAGGGCATTGGGTCAAATTCTTCATCTGCCTCCTGGTACTCAATTCCATGATAATGCCCCTAAGCATTTTATGGCAATAGAATCTCAATATTTGGATAATTCTAATACATTTCTACTCCTTGTTCACAAAACCCAGTCATTCATGAAAAGTACTCGCTTTGAAGAAATATGTAAACTTTTTCCTTCTACTTGGCCAGTGAACTGAGATACCCTCTTCCATGCCATATTCCCCACACAGAGCCGAACAGATCACTGGCTTTTTGTAAATGATGGCGGAGGCTATTCGGACTGTAATATGTGGCTTTCAAATTAATCACAAATGATCTTCCTCTTTGTTCCCACCAGGAAGCATTCAGTAAGTCTATTGAACATTATTAATGCAGTTTGTGTAAATAATTGTTCACATCTTACATTGACACTGATTACTACAATGCATAATTGCATTTCTATTTTACTTTCATAGGGATTTAATTTTACAATGAATTTTTTCTTCTGGTCTCTTACTTTCTTTTTCTCTCATTGTCTGTTTCTGTAGTTATTTTTCTCTGCTGATACCTGAAGGCAGTGTCAGTAAAGAATGGACACTATACCAGAAAGTATATATATTCATTATAAACATTACTGTATAATGGTAATATATGTTACTTTAGTAAATATATACACACACACACACACACACACACACACACACACACACATATATACATACACATATATATATAAAAACACATCAATCTATACATGTACAGATATCTATCATCTATTTTTAAAAACATTTCTCAGTTTCACATTTTATTTACAGATTTAAAAATAATATAGGTATCCATGATTAAAGAAAAGAATACTGCTTTGATATTTCTATATTTTGTGTAAAAGGCAAAAAAAACTTTTTTTTTTTTTTAATAAGAATCATCCTAAGAGACTGTTGAGCACATAGCAATCTAAGCTGAACCTTTTGTAATCTGTCACATTATTCCTAGCAAGGGTGAGGATGGAAGAGGAGTTGTGTATGAATGGCTCAGTTTGACTTAACCACTGTCCTTCCTGACAATGACATGCTCCATTCCTCAAGGAATGTAGCCTTTCCATGCACAATGTAACATCAGAGTCTGTCCTGAGGACAGGACACAGGAAAGGATGAGCAGAGCGCTCTGTGGCTCGAGTAAAGGCCCCCAAGATTTTGATGATGCGTCACTTCCTTTATATCCTACCTATGAGAACTGACAACTTAGGCTTTATAAGGGAAATCTACACAATTCCTAATCCTCCGTTTCTTCTAAGGTCTAAACAAAAACATGAGATATATTCAGAGGACCATATGAGGAGAAGAGGTAGGAAACAAGTTTCTTACCACATTTTATCCACTCTTAATCCCTTAGTTTCCAGACTTTTCCCCAATAAGTAGAATCTTTTGACCTAACTGGATTAGAGCCATCTCTAGGCATGAGATTCACATCATTTAACTTTGCTTTAGTTTTGAAGGACTATTATTTTGAACTCAACATCTAGTGTTCATGGCGTTTTCAGATTGAATAAAAATTCTTTGCTTTCTAAACCATGGAATTTATTACTATTGTGATTATTTTGGCCTAAAGATTTGGGGCTGGAAAATAAGGGGTACTTAAATTTTAAAAAGTACGTATTTTATAGAGATTTCCTTAGTTTTTGCCAACATTTAATAAATGTTTGTCTCTTCCTTTGAATCATATATTATCAGTGTAACGACAATAATTGGGATAATACTGTGTATATATCATGCCTATTCTTGGCAAGGTGCACTATTTATATTGTGTTTTTAATCCTCACAATATCTTTGAATGGAATGCTTCATAGAGCTGTATTTTACCTGAGTTAGGTTCAAACCTTTAGAGGCTTTCTTGAAGTTATTTTCTTAGTAGGCAACAGAAACTAAAACACCAAGATGTTAGTAACAATTGAAATATTGTAACATGGATTTTATGAATGTACAAAAAAATTACTATCGTGTAACCAAATTTTTAGCAAATGCCATTTTTCTCTTTACTGTCTGTCTTTTGGGAATTTTGCACCCAGCCCTGGAGTTATAGGATACTATTGGTCCTGGAAACAATGTATGTTTCATGAGACAATAACAAATCGGTAACACTTTCATACAGATAACATCTCATTAAAGTTTCCTTTTCTAATCCCAGTGCAGAGATTTATTCAGTTGAATGTCATTTAAATAGCAAAAAAATCATGCAGTGACCTAATGAAGATATATGTTGTGTTATCAAAAATACAGTGACTGTTTATGTTTTAAAAATTACTACAGTAGAATATGCATTGCCATTAATCCCCCTCAAAATTTCCTCCTTCTTCCAACACACTTAGCACATTTTCTTGCCACTTTCTGAAACAATTCTGGAAGTACGCTTTTGTGAGTGTCTTTAGTTGTCCTGTCAATTCAAAATGTTTATTACCTTTTATGAGGTGATTTTTACTGTGAGGAAGAAACAAGTTTCACAGTGCGCAATTTGTTTAAGAAAGTGGTTAAGGATACAACATAGTATTTTTAGAAGCCTGCCTTTCCCTGGGATGGTACTTGACACTGGTGTTGAATATATATTTGATCACACCTCCTAAAGATGTGAAAAAGGACTTCCATAACTGCTTCAGAAAATGGCCTGAGTGATTGGATAAGTGTATTGGTGTGTGTGTGTGTGTGTGTGTGTGTGTGTGTGTGTGTGTGTGTGTTTGTGTGTAGTGTATGTATGTGTGTGGTAGTGATGAGGTTATATTAAGTGGGAAAAGTGGCAGTGTGTCTTTAATTGTAATAATTGTACAAATCAAACTTTTGCCATATATTTTGATCCCACCTCGTATACAAAATCTACTAGAAAGAAAATGCCTTTGACAGCTGCAGTGATTTACTTAAGTTTTGTTTCTCTTTCTGTTAATCACCACAAAATGTTGAAAGACCTTTTATATTTAAACTCAAACTCATTTTATCACTAATGCTAAACATCATTTTGTCCCTAAAGTGTAATAATTTGAAAGAATATTTATGTAACCAAAGAGACGGGTAATCTATACTTTTTCATTTCAGTCATCTCAAAAATAATCAGGTTCATACCTGAGCAATGATCCATCCAAGACTGAAAATGTGTGATGACAGATCAGATGATTTGACAAAAAGGTGCTAATAGCTTGGAGTTATTTTCATGGCATCCCCTCTACTGCTGGGGGGATCCTTTCAAAACTCAAAACAAGTATTATATTCAATCTATAGCCTATGACAGTAACTGTACCTGGCCCAAAACAATGTGGTGGCCGAAAGAAGAATTGAGAGCTGTTCCTGAAAGCTATTTATCTCAAAAGGAATCAGCCTGGTAATTATAAAATTAAGTCTCTAAGAACTTTACAAAAATCAGTGCTTTTAGTACTACTTATGAGGCTCTTAATCTGATTTATTTTGAAGCCAATAATCTAGATCATTTCTTATTGTAGACTTATGGAAATCAGGAGATGGAGATCCTGAGAAAACTTTCTTGTCTGAGATTGTATATGTAGAATCTGAGGTGGTTCTAAATCCCAGAAATACAGATGCCAAGTTCAACCAGTTTTATTCAAATCAGTAAATACTGTTTTCTCTTCTTTTATCCCTTCAAAATTGTGTAGGAGAAATTACTTGAATAGAAAATGGCATAGTTTAAGAAACTAAATTTTATTTTATTAATATTCATGTTTTCATAGTTATGAGATCCCATATAACACAAAATTCATAGGTATCTTTAGCAAATATTTTTAAAAATTTGAGTGTCCATCTAAAACTTAGAATTCTTCAGTTCCTGAGAATTATTATATGTGAGCAAATCTGTCTGTGTCAAAGTATAAAAGCCACTACACATAGGAGAGAAGTAACATCTTACAAGTTGTTTTTTTCCTCTCTCCCAATTATTGTGGCCAGTCCTTATCATGTAGAGGAAACACCGAAAGAAGGAAGTGAAAACTCAAAAATAGTTGGGCTAAGCAAGCAAGTGAAGGGCAAGATACCTGCCAAGAGGATTAATGTGCGTATTGGGCATATTAAGCACTCAAAGAGTCGAGACAGCTTCCTGAAACGTGTCAAGAAGAATGATCAGAAAAAGAAGGAAGCCAAGAGAAAGGTACCTGGGTTCAACTGAATAGCCAGCCTGCCCCGCCAGAGAAGCACACTTTGTAAGAACCAGTGGGAAGGAGCCTGAGTTGCTGGAACTGTGTCAGGTCTTTACTCTTTGGTGTTTTTCTTGCAGAAAGATACTGTTGAGGTATTGCGTAGCAGTACAGCCAGATGACCATGTATTTATGAAACATTTATATTGGCTTGAAGATCCTGTAAATCACCATGGGAAAAAGATGTAGCAAAATAAATGAAAGTCACTGCAGTTAAATAAATGAAAGTCCATTTCAGTTGAATAAATTGTTTAAAGCCAAAAAATGTTGGGCTTGATGCATGAATGTGGGGTGACCATTCAAAGGAGGTGACATTGGCTGTAAGGTCAGATGGACTGAGACTGTCTTGGGTGGTGGGATTGTACCAGGGCAGGGGAAAAATAATACTTTTAGGGAGGAGAGAGTGAGTTGCAGGGATCATTTCAAAATTTCTCATTGTTTGAGCTTAACATTTTACAACCAGAACCATCTTCATGCTTATTTGTAGCAGTGTATCCTATCGCAAAACACTAGACTTTTGAAAGTTGAAATTCATGTGTAAATATTAATCAAACAAAGTCATATTCTAACGCTTTGAAAGAATAGTTCCATCTCTGTATACTTGCCAAGAAAATGACATTATACAGATTAGTAAATTATAGTCACCAGAATCAGCCATGGCAGCTGATCTAATTTGCTTATAATCATCAGTAAGCGACTTGGCATACTTCCCCTGGAATTTGTGATAGAATGTCTGCATTGATTTAATGATTACATATATACTTGGTTTGTTACAACTGGAAAAATAATCAAAACGAACCAAACTTCACAAGGGATATCTTTGTAGGGGACTAAATCTTCTGTGAAACTCTGTGGGTTTATGTGATGCTATAAGATGGGAGAACTCAGCTTCATTTCTTCATTTAAGAATAGGTTGCGGTATCAAGAAACACATACACATGAACTATTTTCAAAGAGTTTTTCACTAGATGCAGTTCTTGAGATGATCAATTAATAGGTGTTAAACACTAACAAAATACCATCACTGAGAAATTGTAGTTGCCAGGCCTTATTTGAAGATATGCATGAAGAACATATCACAAGAAATATACATGAAGAAACTTAAAGAGTTCTGTTCAACTTTGCCTGGCCATTTTCCATTTCCTTCTTAAACTATACCTAAAATTTCTTATATTGAATTTTACAGTTTAATAATAAAGCAAATTTTTGTCTGATTTTATCTTTATAATTTCCTTGATTCTTAAGAGCCTTGGGACCCATTGTTCATTTCCAGGATATATTGTTTAAGAAGAATAAGAAGCAGGGTACCAGAATGAAATTCTTGTGATCCTCTGTGAAGAACAGGAGCCAACCCCCAGGTAATAAGGCTCAAAAACTATGGTGAAATTTTATTTTATTTCATCTTTCCATTCTTGGAATATAGCTGGGACCAGAAGCCACAGTGTTGAAATGGAATTTAAAAAGTAAGTCACTCTTGTATTGCTGATCTGATTGAAAGAAAAAAAAAAAAGTATGGACATTTATAAGTTTCTGTTCAACTAAAACTCTGATCCAAGTTTGTGGATCTGAAAGATTGAACTACATTGAAACTGGAGCTTAAGTTTCCCTACCTATAATTTTTCCAGAACAAATTATTTATATAATATGCTGTCTTTTACACTAGGGCATGCCATTTAATTGTGTTGGTTGCTCCTCTGGGCAGGAAAGCTAGAGTACTGTGAAAAGTTCTTCACACCTTTTAATTTCCTACTGATCTTTATATTGGTGCTCTGATCATCTTATAGAAGACATTTCCAAAGCTATCACTCATACACCTTTTTCCAGCCATTGTGTTAAAGACGTGTCCATTGGAATAAACATTTAAAGGCGAAAATAGGGTCAAAAAAGGAATCATACTTTCCCTCAGGTAGGCCTTCAGTACATTCATTCCTGGAAAATTTTTCCTGTACTGTAAATGAATGCCCATTGGGTGATAGTGTTATTATTGTATGAAAGTACAAGTTGTCATTGGGCGGCTACATAGAATAGTTAACAGAGTAAGTGAACTTGAAATTCAAATCTATTCATTTCTACTCAGTTTCCTCCATAAGCTTTTATATTGTTGGATTAGTTATCTATTACTTTATATTTCTCCAAAATTTTATACCTTAAAGTAATTGTTTTATTATCTCACAGTTTTTCTCAGATTTAAGAATTCAGGATTTGCATAGAAAGTTGGTATTGTCTCAGGGTTTCTCATTCACTTCCAATCAAACGGTTGGTTTAGGTAACAGTCATCTCAAGCTTTGCCCAAACTGGAAAGTCTGATTCCAGACTCAACCATGGGTATGGGTAGGTGATTTAAGTCCTTTGTCCTATGAGTCTTCCCAGAGAACTAGTCACGATATGGTGTATGTCTTTCCTCAGAAAAAGATGGGGCTGGTCTGGCTGGCAGTGAAACACCACATTGTCTAATAAGACATGGCCTTCCAGTTACACTCTGTAGCCTCCACCTCACCCTATTTACAAGTGAAACACCAGGTCCAGTGTCTACCCACTCAACTAGTGGGCAGAGGGCTCATTGAGGGTCATCTTCAAAGCTGCCTGCCACAGCATTCTCTCTGACCTCTGTGATCCATATTCATCCTATTTGCAAAATGTAATCATATCCTCTCCAAGCATCTCTAATCATTCCATTACAGCATCTACTCAAACTCTATGATGCTGTCATTTAAAACAACTTTACATGTGGATAAGGCTCCTTCTGTGAAATAAAAACTTATCTGTCCTCAACATGCTTTGTACCTGCCCTCACACATTAGGAAGGCATTGAATAGCTATCATATGGTAGGACAGGTAACGCACAGCAGTCTTTGGCCCACTGCAATTTTCTCCTTCTCATTATCACTACTCCTGTGTGGACATTCGATGGAGATGGTCTCCATTGTTCTCAGTTGTCAGCTATTGGCTCATCTTCCACCAGCCAAGGCATCCTTCGTTTTTCATTTTTCCATGTATGATGGCATGTACCTGCAGCTGAAAAGCTTCTCTGCTTGCTTCCTGCTGATATCATCTTGGAATTCCAATGGTTATTTACAATTCATATTGTGTGACTGGGAGAATTTCTGTTGATATAATTCTTTCAAGTTTGTGGGTCTTCTGTAAATCTTATTTAGATCTACTACATTACACAGAAGCCATACCTGCAAATCCTTTAGCAGTAAGCCATCGTATGCTTGGGCTTCTATTCCTTTCATCCACTTAGGAATATCACTGAGAAGATCTATAATTTATCCGCTTAACATGCTCAGAGGAATTTTCATATAATCAGAGAGTCAAACAGAACATCTTTGAAATTTCTGAGGTCTAACAAACGGTTTCATGTCATAACTTTTGAATCATCTTTTGTCAAATTCTTCAGTTTCCCTCGGTTTTAGTCATGAGTTAGAAGACATTTCTTACTTTGATCATTATTTGCCACATGTAGAAACTGAGAATTTTAAAAACCACATAGTCCTGCTTCTTTTTGGACAGTCCTTCCTTTAGATAATATTTTGCTTCTTATGCTTTACTCTAAGCAGAAAGAATCAGATGATACCTTCACCACCACTGGGTGGCTGTCTCCTCAGCTAGATAGTCTACCTCCAGTTCAGTGTTCAAAATCCTGCAAACAACTGCATCCAAGGCACTTTAAGTTTCCTTCAATCTTCCTTGGCATTCTTTCTACTTTCTGACCACTCTTTGGCTCTGAAGCCACTCCAACGTCAAGTACAAAAGGCTCCATTGATTATCTATCTTTGTGTAACAAAGTATTTTCAAATATCAGCTTTAAAAGCTGTTGGAGCTTGGTTTTGCATTGCAATTTGTGAGGATCAGGAATTCAGAACTGGTTTAGTTGGATGATTTTGTTTTGGGGACTTTTATTTAGTTGAACTCAAGGTATTGGCTTGGGATGTGGTCAGCTGAAACTTTTATTGGGAATACAAAATCCAATTTCAAGCTTATTCAAATGATTGTTGCCTAAAGATCTCAGATTCTTGTACCTGGACTTCTCCATAAGTTGCTGTGTGGTATGACAGCCAGGGTATCTCAGAACTCATGATCAAGAGAGATAGGGTGATATCACAGTGTCTTCACACACTGATCTGTGGTCGCTGCTGCCAAACTCTATTTGTTATAAAAAAATCAATGAGTTCAGCCCCCACTGAACAGGAAGAGGCTATAAAAGGAAATGAATACCAGGATGTGGGATTTTGGGAGTCCATGTTGGAGACTGGCTTCTTCACTTGCAATAAAAATCAATATTCTGGAGAAAACAGATTCATCCTTACCTTGATTAGTTTACATATAAATATATGTGAGATATTCCATAGCAGAATACCTCAGAAAGAAAATAGAATTAGTTGTTGGTGCAAAACTATTTTTGATATTCTAGCTTAGCCTTATACCTGCTGTTATTGCAACATTTTCAAAATCTTTATATAGAACACCAAATTTGGTTCCTACATTAAGACTTGAAATACATGGGGTGGGTATCATCTTCCACTTTAAGATGAAAAACAGAAGCTAGAAGCTTAAATGTTTCATTTAGTCCTATAGAAATGGAACCAAAGTCTTAAACGCGAACTTCTTAGGTGGTCAGCGTTCACCAAAATCTACATGTATTTCTACAGTTAAAACATCCTATCCACACTGCTCTGAGCACATTTAATGGAAGGTAACAAGTTTTTGAGAAGACCACTTCGTCTGTGTTCTGAAATTATGATAAATAGTTTGGAAGAAACCTATAATTCAATATTCTTCACTACTGCTAAATATAAAAATACATTTCATCACTATGCTATTTTCAAATTTAATTATTAAATTAAAGCATCTTTATGTATCTACATAAAGATATGCTCTCTTCATTTATTTTCTCTTTAATATGTATCCCATCACTGTTTTACAGTTTCACTCACTAATTTAAAAAAATTCTCTAGATCAGTGATTCTCAACTGTGAGGTGTCTTCATCAAACACCAAAGGAAATTTATTACTATTAACCATATAATTATCATCAGACTCTCTAGATATATATTGAAAATAAATTATGGGGGATTTAAGGATATTTACATAATAGTACTACTTTCATTTATCAGCATTCTGACATAAATAGATCAGATAGATTAAATGGAGAGTGTTTAAAGTTCAATGAGAGAGGGCTGGGGATATAGCTCAGTGGAATAAGCGCTTGCCTAGCAAGCGCAGGGTCCTGAGTTCGATCCCCAGTACCGCAAAAAAAAAAAAAAAAAAAAAAAAAAAGTTCAATGAGAGTAACGTATACAATGAAAACCATATGTAGTCTGCAGACTATATTATTTGTACCATACTCTATAATAACTGACTGTTACTAACATATGTCTGGGGCTATATTTTACATAGAAGATAGAATCAGAACCATTTGTTTGTAAAAGCTAATATCAAAATAACCAATTGTTGTCCTTGAAAATTCCTTCATTAACCAATGATGTGGAATAAGTACTACACCATGAACAACTCTTTATGAAGTGCAGTAAAGTCAGCTTTTACTTTACAGTAATAAAGAGACATTTGCTTCATGTGTGTGTGCGCGTATGTGTGTGTACATATTGATCATATGAATCACATCTAGCCCAACGAGAAGCTTGCACTAAGAACAGGAAGTGGCAAAGTGCACAAGTGCATGCTGTTAGGAAATGCATCATGTGTGGATGTGTGCTGTGCTCATCCGTGTTTGCCCTGGGGGCTACACAGGCCAAATTTCACACACAAGTCTATAACGCTGTCTTCAGCTGTTTTTGTTGCCTATGACACACGACCAGCACATAGACTGGGTGAGCTACAAAGAAGAAGTATTTTGGCTTACAGTTCTGGTCCAAGGCTGAGGAGCCACACCTGCTTTTGGTTGCTAGCAGGGTCTCCAGGCTGCACAGGGCGTCACATGGTAAGGGATAGAGAAGACAGGAAAGATGGGACGCCAGAGGCTCAGCCACATAGGCTTCCACAACAGTCCCTCTCTCAATATTAACCCACTAACCCACTCATTAGGTGACTGGATTAATCCACTCATGAAAGCAGAGTCTCACCTTGTCTCACCCCTTAAAATCTCATCATGGGAATTAAATGTTCACGTGAATTTCTAGGTTGGCAAACCTTATTCAGTTCTATTGAAAATTATTATATTTTTTGTTTTGCTTTATGTTTTTCTTTGGTTTTGCAGAGTGAATAGTTATATTAGCATACATTCATGGAACATGTAATTTAAATGCTTTGTATCACAGCTGTGGCATTGATTGCAAATTATAAGTCTTTAAATTCATAGCAAAAATGTTTTCAAGTTTTCCTAATATGTGGCAAAGTCTACGGAAACATGGCAAGCCTGGGAACATTACTCTGTCTGTGAGCTGCTCCAGGGGAAAACAGTAGAACTACTAAGACTGCAAGCAGTTACCATGGACTTTGGTGTTAGGCTTCTTCAGAAACACTTTTATCCTGTGACATATAATTTTGGGAGGAAAAGATGTTTGTGGAAGGATGCAGAGAGTTTCTGAAGGTAGACAAAGCCATATTGTTTGCTGTTTTCCACTATGTTATTGAGCATAATTATCATATATGTGTGTATACATATGTACATGTACCTACACACATGTAAAATAGTATGAAAATAGAGTGAATCGAACTGTTGTAAAATGCACAGTATATAAATTTTAAAAAATCTACATGGCTGCTTTTTAAAAATCTCAAAACTCTTAGATTTTAGTTATAGGATATATTTTCCTTTCCATTTTCTTAAGGAAATCTGCTTTTCACAGGAACCATTGTCTTACACAGATTTCTTTGCGTTCTTTTGAGTAAAACCTATGTACTGACTGTTCCACATTGCTTTGTGGAAAATACAAGTTGTTTATATGTTTGAGGTATCTTTTTCAGAGATCTTTATATTTAAAACAGTGCTCAAATGCTGAGCTAAAATGAGCTGCCTTGGCACCCCTAGTGCAGTATCCCCTGAGATGCTGGCAACCAGCGTGTACTATGCATTACAAAATGGATTGCATCTGGAAATGGGTGAGAGAACCCAGGACGTATTTCAATCTTCTCCCTCTGTTTTTCTAGGAGTATTTTTGAGTGTTATTATTCTTCCATAGAAAATATAAGTCCTCTTTCCAAATTTGATTATCCATAACTTGCTTAGCCTCCCAGCTGCGATAGATGATAATCCTACCTTGAATTGAGCACACTGAAGAATATTTTTGTTAACGTCAACATCAGTGTTAACTATATCTACACCAAACCTTCTTATGCTGAGCTGTATAAGGATGTGATAAAATACAAGTCTTCATAATAATAGATTTTTGTATGATTTCCAAAATGAAATAATTTAAATGTTTCTTATAAGACTTATGTTAATGCTTTTACTATAGCCATATGACATTTGCAAAGTCACCACTATTGAGTAATAGTGTTGGCACATGTTCAGCACTCTGTCCACAACATCAGCTATACTGAAAGGTGTTCTCTAAAATCCGTGTATGCTTGCCCAGTTTCTTCCTGCTGCTGCTGATTTTGAAGAGGTAAGAAGTATAAAATATTTTCATGAAATTGATATGATGAGAACATGCAGCTTTCTGATATGTTTATGAAAAATTCAACTGTGTCTTTATAATGTACCTTGCTTTCAAGTGATAATTTCCTAGGATAGTACTTTATTCACTATTGAAATCTTTCTTTCTCTTATATTAAAAAGAGCAATAAGCAGCAACTATTGGTGTTTTTTTTGTTGTTGTTGTTCTTGCTGTTGTTGTTGTTTGCCTGTTTTGTTTTTTGTCTTTGGATTTTTGGTTTTTGTGTTTTTTCTGTTGTTGAGAGGATTAATTGTCTGACTAAATTTGCATGTCTGTATATGGGTTCATATATTTACACTTCGAAGATATCAATAGATAAAGCAATAACCACTGTTGAGACCATATCACCTTGTCTATAGATTAGTTGTGATTGTACTGTTTTTTATGCTAATTGGTATCTGTTTGTCAATATGTTTTTGTTCTTTTATTTAAAAAAAAGCAATAAGTCATCAATTCATATAATATAACATGATTACTGACAAGGAGGGAAAAAACTAAACTTTCTAAAAGAGATTAGAAACTGTACAAATGACAATTAAAAACACCGCTGATAAATGACACGTTTTGAGGCATAATTGAACTATACATTTTTCATTTAAAACTAGACGTAGACTTCTCAAATCCAGAATAATTCTCTAAGTGGATAATTTTAAAATTTTGTCACAGATTAGTTTGTCTGAGACCAGTATTTCTCTGATGCCAAAAACCAGCAGAGGAAATTTATATGCAACAATATACCTCATGAATTCAAATTTTAAAAGTCTTAAAACAGTATTAGGAAACCAAATCTAACATAGTATAAAATGAGTTTTTGTAAAGATCAAGAGACATTATTCTAGGTTGGCAAGGATGGGACAATAAAGAATAAAATCAGTGGGGTCCGCTACTTCAGTTGGCTAAAATGTAAAAATATAGCAACAAATGTGAATAAAACTTAGCACTTAAAATACTTGATGTTCATTTGTGATGAGAATTCTCCATAGTGTGGAAATAAAGAACTTCTTTGATCAAAAGTTCACTAAAAGAGATGAAACTTATCCTTAGGTACAAAGTTACGGTTGTGTAAAGTGAGAAGTTCCAGTGTGCTAAATAGCACTACCAGCGGAATATAGGCAGAAGTAATAAAAAGCTGCGCTTGTAGCTCAAGAAACTAGAAAGGATTTTGAATGCTTTTAATACAACAAGGAACGCATGCTCGGGGAGACATATGTGGAATATGATTTAAATTTTATACAATGTATGCACATATCAAGGCATCGTATGGTAGTCCTCTAATATGCTCAACTTTTGTTTTCATGTATCTGATAAAAATAAATTTTTAAAAGACTAAATTTAATATCACTTTAGTACTGAGTGAACACGTAGAAGTTAAAGGAAAAAAATATACTAATGTTCATATATGCTCCAAAGCAAGTAAAATGTTTAGAAATAATCCTAATCAAACATCCATAGAATGTCTAAAATGAAAATCACAAAGCGCTGACCAAGGAACTCAAAGATTGAATAGTGTCTTATCAATTGGAATACTCAGCATTAGTGAAGGTATCATTACTCACCAAAATTAATTTACATAATGTAATACACATAATGTCATAATCTCAGAAAAGTGTTTTTATAGAAAAGGACACATTTATTCTACAAATTAAATAAAAATACACTGGGAAAGCTTAATTTTTAAAAAAGAATAAAATAGAGGGAAATATAAAGAGTTTAGGTGCTAAAATTGTATTTGTATAATACCAAGACAAGGTGGGATAATTAGAGGGATGTGAATATTGATCAATAGAACAAAATAATATTGATTAATTTCCTCAAAAATATGCACAACCGATTTTTGACTGAAGAGCAAAAGCTGATCAATGAAGACTAGCCCTTCAACAAATGGTACCAGAGCAAATGGACATTCATAGACAATTAAAAAAAAAAAACAGATAAAAGAGAGGCTTTGATTTAATACACTCTACAGAGAAATTAACTCAAAATGGATCACACAGACCTCAATATAAAATGTAAATTGAAGACAATAGAGAAGAAAGTCTTTGTAAGGTAAGATTTGATGATAGTTTTGTTTTTCAGTCACTTTGAATAGTTACACTTTAGTTTTATTGCAACTGTTTTTATTGGTACATATTTGCCTTACATAATGATCACATTCATCATAGGGAAATTATACGTGTATATAATATATCTTAATTTTTGTCTTTTTTTCCCATCCCATCCCCTCTTTTCAGCTGTTCTTCCCCTCTCCACTTACGAAAGCTTTGTTTTTATTTTTCGTCTTCTTTTTAAAATCCCTTTTGCCTTATTCCCCGCTTCCTTCCCTCACTTTTATCCCCCTCCCATCTGAGCAGGTTCTTCCTGTGACTCAGTATCTACCCTCCAGTTTGCTTGTCATTTGCCCTTTGGGCTTCTCACACAAGTGTGGTGTGTGATATTTAAACTTGTGTATCTGATTTACTTTACTTAAAATTATGATCTTGAGGTCCATCCATTTACCTAAAAATGTCTCAAGTTTATCCTTCTTTCTGACAGAGTAGTACCTGATTGTATATAACTATCGCATTTTCTTTATCCATTCATCCATTGATTGGTGGATCGGCTGTTTCCAGGACTGGGGTATTATAAATTGTGCTGTTATAAACACGGGAGCATGTACATCACCGTGCTGTGATGCATTTAACTCTTTTGGGGAGATGCCCAGAATGGGAGTAGCTGGGTCAAATGGAACCTCTAGTTTTAGTTTCTTGAAGAATCTTTATACTAATTTAAACATTGCTTGTAGAATTTACACCCTCATCAACAGTGGACAAGAGTTCCTTTTCCCTACAGCCTCACCAGCATTTACTATTGGTTAATTTCTTGATGATAGTCATTCATTTTGGAGTGAGACAGAATCTCAGTATTGTTTTAATTTGCATCTTTCAAATAACAAATGATGTTGAACTTTTTTTCATATATGTATTAGCTCTTTGTACTCCACCTGAGAAGTGAATATTCATTTCAGATGACCATTTTTGGATGGAGTCTTTAAATTTGGGGGATCTGATATTTTTTAGCTCTTTGTATGTTCTAACTATTGTTCCTTTGTCTGAAGAGAAGTTGGTAATTCTTTTTTCCATTCTGTGGGTTGTCTCTTCCTTGTGTTGGAGTTTCTCTTGCTGTGACAAAGCTTTTTAATAAGAGGTGATTCCAATAGTTGATTCTTTGTAATATTTCCTGTGTAGTCAGGATTTTGATTATAAAGTCTTTGCACATATGTCTTCAAGAGTTTTGCTTAGTCTATCTTCCAGAAGGTTAAGTGTTTCTTTTTAATATTTAGATGTTTGACTCACTTTGATTATAGTTTAGTACATAGTGAGAAATATGGGTCTAAGTTCAATGCTTGCCATGTGGAAAGCCAGATTTCCCAACACCATTTATTAAAGAGGCTATCTTTTTCCCAGTGAAGGTGCTTGGCTTCTTTGTTAAAGTTAAGGTAGTCGAGTGTGTTGATGATAGTGTGTAAACTTAACACTAACAGCACAATATATAAAACAAAAACAATAAGTTGTACTGGACAAAAACTTCAAAAACCTATTTTGATAAAGGAACAAAAAGTAGTACATTTGTATATGACTCTATTAGGTGAAAATATTTGCAAACGATGTGTCTCACAAGGAACTTACATGTGGAATAGAATGAATTTTTAAAACCAAACAATTTTTAAAATGTCCGGTTAGAAAATGAACAACAGCTTGTACTTGGTGAGGTGGCACACTCTCATCCAGCACTCAGAAGACGGAGACAGGAGAATTGTGAGCTCAAGAGCAGCTGAATCCAAGGACAGTCTGTACTACCTAGTTAAAATTTGTCTCAAAGAAACAAACAAGATAATAGACAACAGACTTGAGCAGACATTTCACTATACAGGAAATGTTGATGGCAAAGAAATAGTGACAGGCTGGTTAATATATTCAGCCATTGAAGACATTCAAACTAAAACCAAAATGAGTTTTTAGGTGTAGCAATAATTATACCTAGTGATAGTGAATTATCAGGTTAACAAAAAAATAAAATAGTAATGTCAAAATATTGTTGAGGATGCTGAGAAACAGATGATTCAGACATTGCTGGTAGGAATGTAAAATCGTGCAGCTAGACAGGAAAATAGCTTGGCATTCTTTCATAAAGTGAATAGCAAACAATTTAGCAATTGCAGTCTTGAACATTTATTCCAGGGAGATAAAATTATATAATCATACAAGAACTTGTACACAAATATTTATCATAGCCCCAAACTTGAAACTTAAATTCCTTTTACATAGATTAGTGATAAAGTACAGTATGTACAAGAGATGAATCTCTGTTCATCAATAAAAATAAATACAGAATATGAATATATGTAAAATCTCAGTTGGATCTTTAAACAATTCTAGATAAAGAAAAAACCAGTGTCAAAAAGGTGCATTCTATATCTTTTTATTTAGATAACATTCTTAAAATTAATTAAAAAAACACAGAAGTGGAAAGCAGCTTAGTGGTTTCTAGGAGTTAAGGGTGTGGGAGTATGTGTTTGGTCTGACTATCAAGGGACAAACCAGGGATAGTCCCCATGGAGCACTGGGGAGTAACTGTACAGTTGATTTTCAGAATTTTAGTGGTTACTCATTAAATATACAGAAAATAAGTCAGAAATATTTAAATTCCAAAGTTTTTGGAATAAATTCATGAAAATGAGAAAATGAAAAGGAATTGTGTCTATATTAGGTGTCTAGGTCTATATTAGGCAAACTATCTAATAGGAACACAGTGTCTAATATAAACATCTCCTACTTGTAGTAAAATAAAGAAACAATCTGACTAAATAATATTGGAGTTCATTCTAGAATTGACCAAATGAATGTCAAGATGGTAGGGTTTCTAAGAAAAATAACACAATTATGTAATTATAACTATACAGTATTTCAAAGAAACTACATATTTTTATGGTATTCAGTCAGAGAAGGGATAGAAAATGACTTTGGAGATAATATGAGCAAAAACAAATTAAAATTGTCTACCCAAAGTTTCAAATAGCACTATACAATATTTAAAATGCAAAAGCTCTGCTTACACCCAAGATCCCAGCACTCAGGAGGCTGAGAGAAAGAATCACTCTGAGTTGAAGGCCAACCTAAACTATACAGCAAGATGCTGTCTCAAAACATCACAATTAAAAAAATAAAATAAAATGGGAAAGATAACCTGAGAAATATATATTTCTAATTCATATAATCAAAATGGATAATTTATGGAATTAAAATATCTTAAAGAGTAATAAATGTGAAAAGTAACAGAGAAAAAGTGAGAGTGTAAAGAGATAGCTAAGAGGAAGATAATTTGTGAGTGACTTACAGAGCAGCAAAACCTGATGTCAAAGTCTGGCTCAATTTTGAGCATTGTAAAGGATGACTCCACATGCAGGCTGCATTGATTTTCATTTCACTGGGCAAGAAAACAAGAATCAGACAGGATATAGATAAAATGAGAATAGAATTGAGAAGGCAAGTCCTGGACCCTCTCTATTCCTCTGCCACGATGGACTCTGGCTCAGTGGCCCAAGCAGCCTGTATATGGAGGGAGAATCCACTCACAGAAGCTTAGGTTGATGGGATTTACACCATTTGAGGGAGATGCTTCCTTCGACAGCAGCGGTTCATCACGACCCACATAGGACTGCACAGTTTGCTGTTCTTTTCTGAATTAAGAGATGTGCAGTACAACCATCCAGGAGGCCTCGCTAGACAGACAAGAATTCAGGTTAACTTAGAAAGAGCAGGAAGAAGTGGACAGAGGAGGAGGACAGGAAAGATGCATTGTGGTCTTAGAAAGTGAGGTTCAAAAACCCTCGTACCACCTTTTCTTTGTTTCCAGAAAAGCATTACTGCAGAGACCTCTTTCCCCATATGACTTTTATAAGGCTCACAGATGACCCACATTCACTCAAAGACAAAGTGAGATGTAATTGCTCAGGCTCATGAGTTGTGTCGCATAAATGATAAGCTGAAGTGTTTATCCCCACTAGCAAATCTGGAGAAAATGTCCACTAATTTGAATGACCAAACTTTAGGCAGACTCCGCCCTTCTCCAGCTCCCTGTTTTGTAAACACTGTACCAGGCAGGATGATTCTTCCCTAAGAGCTCTCCCAAGTATCAGCTGATCTCTGCGAAAACCATTTCCTGATTAACTGTCACATCCTGCCGCTGCTCAGCTCACTCCTTAGAAGTTATCTCTTAACCATGTTTACTCCTCCCCGGGAAAGGAAAGCCCTTTCCCGGCAGACCTTTGAAATGTCTCCATTGTATTCTCCCCATTGCGGTAGTTCCCCCCCTAGTGCAACACTCCATTTCCACACAGCTTCTCCTTCCTAAATTCAGCTTTGTTTGTGTTTCATAGAGTGAAATTTAGCAATGACTGTAGAAACTTAGTTTGTAACTTTTACTAAATGATGCCTTTCTTTGATTGCTTTTACAAAAATACTCATCTAAGTATGCCAAAAATATGCTTCAAGAAGATTTACTCTAGTTTTAGTTGAAATAGTAAAAACAAATGTAAAACAAAACATTCAAAACTTAGAAACAATCTAAGTTTGTCCTTATCAACAAAGCACTCTTAAATAAATCATGTTTTTCATATTAGAATACAGTATTTATAAAAATGATGTTGTGGGGACATAGGAAGCTGTGCCTAATGTAGAGCAAGACAATATAGATTGTTTTGTTCAAACGGTGCTTGCGCATATACATGTACATATACAGACATGCAGGTACATCTACATACATGCCCATACAGGTCTCACATCATTCTCCATATAGTTACACACACAACATGCTTTCATATGAAGACATAACAGACACTGCATACGTGTGTGTGTGGAGAGAGAGACAGAGTGAAAGAGAGAGACAGAGACAGACAGGAACACACACAGATATACACAAAGGGAAAGAAAATGGAAGGAATTTTAAAAATTTCCTAGAGAACATAGAAGTTGTTTTTTCTGGAACTATATAATCCAATTGTAGTTACAATTCAGAGTAGGACTAGAGGAAGAGAGTCTTAGCATTTTTGTATGTAATTCTCACACTGCCGTTTGGAAGTTTTGTAGTACACACACACATATATAGCATATATATATTTTTAAATTTTTAAAAATTACCTTATAGTAAACTGTATTTTGACTGTGTACAGTTTTATGAATTTAAAAGTCTTGATTTACATAACCACTGTGATTACCAGGTTACAGAAGATTTACCACTCTAAAACGCCCTCACGATGTCCTTTTACTGTCCCACCTATACCCTTCCTAACCCCATCAGCTCTGTTACTGTTGTTCTGATAATCTTTTGAGTTTCAATCTTATTTTTGTGCTTAGATAATAATATTCTTGCCATCGAACTAACATGTTGGCTATATGGACAGTTTGTTCCGTTTTATTGCTAAGTTGTTTTCCATTGTTTGGATGGACACATAGTTTATTTATCTATAAAGGACATTTGAGTTGTTACAACGTTTGGGGAAATAGGAGTAGATCTTCCAGAAACATTTGTATACAAGTTTTTTCTTGACCCTAATATTTTCTTTTTCTAACTGAGGGAGAAATCACATCATCATATAAAGAATGTTTAATTTTATACAAATCATCTAAACATGTTTGAATTGCTTTATACTGTACATGTATTTATAATAAAAAATCTAATTACAATTGCATGGAGTATGTGGTTATTAATATCTGCTGGAGGCATTTAGTTCTTAAGCATGTTTATTACCTAGTAGACTCTGAAGTCTTCGGGACCTTTCATCTACTTCATTCTGGATATAGAAATGCTGCCAAAAGCAGAAAGATAAATTAAAAAATATATATATGCTACTACTTTAGACACTGACATTCTGTGGCTTACTGTTGAAAAACATGCTGAGATTTCTGTATGTGGACTGGCGAACTGGACTGATCAGGAACATTCATTTTTCAAGTTACAATAGTAATAACTTCCAAGGAATGACTTAGAAACAAAAGCTGTGATTGGTAAGACATCTAGGTGGTCTAATATTCAAGTTCATCGCAACCTGAGAAAGGATGGTAGTAAAACCTGGGGTGGAGATGAGAGGTGGTTTCAGCCCAACTCTAACAAGAGTTTTCCATCAACAATCTTACTTGAAAGTCAGTTAGGGAGTTTGAAAGCAGTGCACAGCTCCTTATCCCCAAGCCTGTACTTAGAAGCTTTTCTTTTTGTTCTTCTCCCCAAAATAGCCTTCCACATTGTATTTCATTCACTTAACTTAATGTCCAGATGCTTCTCTTTTAACCCAACTGCCTTTATTTAGCTTCTTTCTCATCAGAAATCATTGACTCATTTATCCAAATGATTTTAGACATGCAGCGTGGAACCAAAGAGACAAAACCCTCACTCACAAGGAGCTTAAATCCAGAGCAGGAAAGCCTATATTTTTAGTTAGAGATGCAGGGCAGAAAATTATGACGGAGAAATATGATAGAAAATGACCAGTTTCTCTTGTCAATGGGAGGGTCAGGAAATACTGTTTTGAAAAGAACTGAGTATATTGAGTTTTGAGTGAGTAATCTAAGCTCTAGGAAGACTGACACCAAAAGCATCCATGGTTGAAAGAGCAGGTGATATAGGGGCCATCATACAGACACGAGCCTTCCAGGAGGAGGAAGACCTGTGCTGGTAGCACCGACGGGCAAGGGGCAAGAGGACGGAAGAGTAAGGTCCAATAGCACTTTGTAAGACAGGGTATAAAATCTTCACTGCCTGCAAATGTGCTGCGGATTTTATAGGACAGTGTATATAGGGGCTGACCTGATTTGATATATGTCAGCCAAGGATCACTGGACGCAGTGTGAGGGAAGGGAAGAAAGCCAAATACCAGACTGAAAGAGGTCCTAGCCATCTGGCGAGAGTTGATGATGTGAATTAGGTGGTAGTTAATGTACAGAAATGAAGGGGTGGACTGTGGAGAAGGAGTTAGAAATTTGAGGACTATTTACTCTTTTAATTTATGTAGGAGTGCTACAACTCAGACGCCCAACTTATTTTCATGTGTGGCTGGTGAATGCAAAGAAAACAGAGCATTGGGTTACATACTGCTCTTAATACAAGATGAGGGGAAAAACATATGTGTTGATCTTTCAGAATGAGTTGAATTATAAAATATCAGAGCCTCACACTAAGTTTCCAGGAGCACCACCCTTCCCCCTCTGCTCATAGATGTGTATCAGCAGTTTCACTTTTCTGTCCATTCTTTTAGTGCAAGGCCAGTTTAGTAAGTCAGTCTATCTTCTCTTATTGTGAGACCTTGTTCTCTGCTTCATGTTTGAAATATACTAAAAGGTTAAGAAATCATTCTGAATAAATGAACGGATGGCTTCTGGCCAGAAAGAGGCTAAAAGTGGCTGGGTAACATAAGAGGCATATTATAGTGATAAGCAGAATGCTGGGATTATAAGAGGTTCTTGTCTTGGTTACTCTTTTCTCGTTGCTGAGACAAAATACCCAATGCCCAAAATAAAGGAAAGAAAGGTTTATTTAGCTTACAGTTTGTGGAGGTTTCAGTCCATACTTGTCTGTTTCTGAGGCAGAGTGGCACAGGGCACAGGGCACAGGGCACAGGGCAAATGTTCATGGCAGCAGAGCACAGCAAAAACAAGAGCACAAGGGGAAGAATGGCGGCAAGCAGCCTCTTTCTACCTCCGTTACATTGTAAACAGGCTGCCCCCACCCAGGGAGTGTGTAGCACTCACATAATCTCCATGCCTACCTCTTCCACAGGCTCAGGATGTGTACAAAGTAAGCCCCTTGGCTTTCTGCTGAGTCACTCAGCCAAACCACTAGACTCTCCAGTTTGACACAATGTATCAATCGTAACAGTTCTGAAGGCAGTAGATGTATGCTATTGTTTAGGTCTGTAGTGCTGTCCAAGGACCACATTTTAGAGGGTCGGCCCCCAGGTTGCCTCTACTGAGCGATGGTGTGTTTAAAATGGAAGGTTTTCAGTCACTGGGAACATGTCTCTGAAGGAGACTCGGGACCCTGCCCCTGTCCTTGTTCTCTCGTGTTCCCTGGCTTGTGAAGTGAGTAGAGTTTCTGAGCACACACTCTTGCCATGAGGCAGTGCTTCTCCATAGGCCAAAAACAACAGAGTCAGTAAATGCCCAAAACTTTGAGCCAAAATAGTTTCTCTTTATATGTTAATTCTCTCATGTTTTGTTAGGGTGACTTTAAGTTGGCCAAGACAATATTGATAAATCATTTGTGAAAAGCTTTGTCTCTGACTTGGGTTTTAGATGCTCTCTTGCCTGCCACCGCACATCTGGTTAGCATCTCTCAAATGTGAGGTTTTGCAGTAGTCCTATGAGTTCTTTGGTCATTTTCTCAAGTTCAATACCCTGAGATTTTAAGAAGGGTGTATCAAATTAAAGATGGTGAAAGAGGATTTATAGCAAAGTAATTATGTGTATAATTCTTTTAGGCTATACTTTATATATAAAATGGGACAAATGATATTCATGCATCTCAGTTATTTTTCAGGAGGAAATGTAATATGTAAAACCACATGTAGTGTGATGGTGCATAGCTTATGATCAATGAATATTGCTTGCTATTTTTATGATTATACTTTGGAACACCTGAGAGGAAAAATCCAACCCAGAGAAGGACAGTTGACAGGAACTATGGAGAATATTCAGAATTTAGATTAGGCTAGGAATAGAGGACTAAGAACAACATAATTGACAGAGACGAGAAGAAATAACGATGCTAATATAGAAGATACAAAGAATTTTGAAAGGAAAGCTCTTGTAAACATAGGCTATAACTTTTATACAAGATCTGAGTCTGCTTAGCATGGAGAATGACTGTCAAGCCTAGCTGGGGTTCCTTGTACAAAACACAGTGCTAAAGGTCCATGTCCTTCATGTCAGAAGCCTGATTTAATTGTAATTTTCTTTACATTTGCTTCTTATATCTCCCATTTTTCTTTCTTAACAAATAATGAAGCTTGAAAGTCGTGGGTGTTTAAGGTTGCGTAGGAACTGGACACGATTTCCAGGGCATAGGAGTCCCAGCTAAGAGCAGCGAGAGGCGGAATAAATAAGGTTGGGGAATGACTAATCAGGTTTAGACATGACCGTGTTGGCTGCATCTTGAACCTTTTAATTTTGGTGTCTGACAGTCTTTCTGATAGAAAAGTATTGGGGAATAAACTTGTTCCACCTTTTGTGCCAAATCTCAAGGAAAATGAGGTTATAGTTTAAGGTTTTTTCAGAATCATCCAGAATTCCCTGATGTGAGCTAGAGTTTAACACATCTTCAGAGCTTTGAAAGAAGAGTGTGATTCATATAGTAACGGTCTTGGTTACTTTATTCTTGTTGCTGAGACTAAATACCCAACACCCAAAATGAAGGAAAGAAAGGTTTATTTAGCTTACAGTTTGTGGAGGTTTCAGTCCATACTCGGCTGGTTCAGAGGCAGAGTGGTGCATGGCAGAGGGCAAAGGTTCATGGCAACCAAGCACAGCAAAAACAACCAGCAAAAGGGAGAAATGGGGGCCAAGCAGCCTCTTTCCTCCCCTTACATTGTAAACAGGCTACCCCCACCAAGGAGCATGTAGCACTCACATAATCTCCATGCCCTCCTCTTCCACAGGCTCAGGATGTATACAAAGTAAGCACCCTGGTTTCCTGCTGAATCACTCAGCTAAACCTCCTGACTCCCCAAGTTGACACCAGTGTATCAGCCATAACAGTAACTTGTTCTCCATATCTTTTTCCACTGCTACACAGATCTTACAGGTGAGATCAATATATTTGTGTATTCAACCTAAATTTGGGAGTGTGTGTTGGTTTATTCTTCTCTTAGCTGTTGGGAGCCTCATTCGGACAGAATTCTTCAAGGGAATAATCACAACTGCTGTGTCATCTTTCTCAAATTAATTTTAGCATGGCTGAAATAATTACACTTCCCTTCATCTTCACTCACTTTTTCAGCTTAACAGAAAGACCAGATGTTACTAAATTGTGTTCTTCTTTGTAGTACAAGGCTGTGGTCTCCAAGGCTTTAGGCTCATATGTAGTCTCTCCATAGTCACACACCCAGGGAATGCGACTTATTTGGGGTTCGTAAATCTGAATGCATTAATTGTATTTAGCGTTTCCTCAGCAATAACTTCGCATGCACTAATGACACCTTAGATCCCTTGGGATGATCACACAGTAAACCAGAGATTAACAAATTGTGATGATTGCAAAAATAAGAGAAGATTTTAACTCCTGAGTAACCAGCACGTTTCTATGGGGAGAAATAATCAGATGTACAATTCAAAATTATAATTCCTAACTTGGGAATAAAGATAATTCTCTTTCAGAAACTCACCCAAACTCTCAAACTTTAAAAACAAAATGTTTTGTTAATACACTGTCCTTTGTTTCTTAGGAGAAGTTGCAGCCAAAATAGTTAGATAACTATGAATTCACCTGACATTTTGCCTATATTTGCCCCGTGTGAATGCCAGTCATTATCACTTGTGGTGATTCTGTCAGGAGCCTTTATGTAGACTAGAATTATAGCTAAGAAAGAAAATGAAAAGATTTTGAGTCAGAAAATATGCCTGATGGCATCTGATTTTGTATCTCACATAGAAAATTGTCCAGTTCTAGGGAAAGCAAATGGTGAATTTTAAGGAATAGGCAGAAGGAATTAAGGTACACCAGAGCCAGAAAATGTTGATTTCAGTCCTTTGTCTCCGCATGATCTCTGCGACACTGTACGTAGTAGTGTGTTTCACTCATCTCGTGTCCTCATTTGTAAGATATGATATATATAATATATGATGTTATTATAATTAATATATTACACACATTTAATATATTCCATATATTATATGTACTATATCTCATTGAGTTGTCTATTGGTTAGATACACTTTGTAGAATTATTTATGAACTACGTAAAACTGTAAAAGCATGACTGTAATTGAAGAAAGGCAAAGGGAATATTTATTCTGTTTGTATAACTTTTCAAGCACTTTTCCCTAGAGCCTGGCATATCTGTATCCTCACCATGTGTTGTGAACATTGTATTATCTTCTTAAAAGTGAGGGAACTGGTGTAGGCCTGTAAGTGCAGAAGTCGGGTCACAGCTTCCCAGTGGCAAGTGGAACCCGCCCGTATACTTGGTTTCCTCTCCTCCTCATCCGTGTTATCTTAAGTCAAAGATTCTCTTCATGGAAACACGTCCTAGGGTTTTTGTATCTATTTCATGGGAATATCTATTTCAAAGATGTTTTAATAATGCAGATACGATGAGTTTAGCTTTTAACTTGGTTTAGTACTTATTTTCTTTTTCTGGTGAGACTACTATGGTAGGAGGACATGTGACCAGTGTCCTCCCACAGTGAACAAACTGGGTTGATTGTTCAAGGAAATTAAGTGGAGACTCCTGCGCATTGCGAAAAGTGACTGAAAAGGTCTCTTAATCTACGATGAACTCCAAACAAAAGATGTTCTTTTGTAAGTCTTTGTGTACCAGTTTGATTGTTTCAGACGTATCTGTGCACATCAGATGTTTTGTGGTCTTAGTTTGGGAATTATTTCTTCTTATTTATGTGCACAAGACACATCTATATTACATCTATATGTGTAGATGTAGCATTTTTAAATAAGAGCACAGTACTGTCCCCCGGTTACCCCTCCACACACACACACCTAGAGGACAGTTTGGCAATTTGACCTTGTGGGGTTTTCACAAGGGGACAAGGCTGCTTCTGGCATCTAGTGGGTAAGCCCAGTAGTTTTCAAATCACTTCTAATGAACTGGATTGTGCTTGTAATGCAGTTGTCCGACCAACAATGTCAATGCAGAATAATACTTTGCATTATAAGAATTTCCTAATTTTGAAAACTCTTTCACCTATCTTTTTGATCCTCACCAAATCACTGTGAGGTAAAAGTTTACTCTGTCAATTTATAGGTAAAGAAATTAAAGTTTGAAAGGGGACAGTAACTTTACCAAGGCCATACAACTAGGTGAGTAAAAGTGTTGGAGAAGGAAACCTCCATGTGAATCTTCCACTTCTCCACATTATAGTTTCTATTATTTTTTTCTTGAAATCTCCTGGGGAGCAAAGATGAATTTCCAGTTTCCTCCTACCTGAGCCGACATGGCACCCTCCAGCTGCTAGAAGTTCAAAATGACATGTTAACCGACTAGACATAAAGTACTGAAAATACAATCATCCATATTATTCTATCCTATTTTTTTTTACAAGAAATGCCAACTCAGGGTCTTGGGTAAAATTTCTGTGTAAAACCTATATGCATTTTTTATTAGTACATGTTTATTGTACATAATGTTTACACTCTTTTTGTGAAGTTGACACATGGACAGAACAAATTTTAATTTTTTTTTCCCATCTCCTATCCTCCCTCTCCTTCCCCTTTCCCTCTGACATTGATCCCTTTCCTATTGGAGAAAATCAATCTCCCTACTTCCCATGATCTACTTTTATTTTGCTTTTTATTTATATTTTGGTTTTCCCACATAAGAGAAACCATGTGATGTTTAAGCTTGTGTGTCTACACTATATCTGTTTTTATAATTTTGCTTCATTGTAAATCTCAGCAAATGTCAAAGTGTAAAGCCTCAACTTCCAGCTAGCAACAGGATATAGTGAATGTGTAGCCATTCTCCTCTTAGCAGAAATCAGCTTTTTACATGACAGAAAATTTGAAGGGCAGGTAAAGGAAACACTGGAAATAGAGCTTTTCATTTTTAAAAGAAAATACAAAACAATAACAAAATAACAACACAGACAAAAATGAAATATTAAAAATGATACAGGATTTCAAAATAAAATGATAGGAATTAACAGTGGTTGTTACATTACATACTATTATCTTCAATGAAGTTGCTCAGATTACTAGATGTAAGAATGCAAGATTGATCAAACCATTAGTCTCCCTAGTTTAAGATCCTGAAAGAGCTTTCAATTAAAAAAAAAAAATGAAGAAGAAAAACAACTCCCCTTCAAAAAGCCAGTAACATATATGGCTTTCTGCCCAAATTCCCACCCCAAAACTAATTTATTAAGGTGATATGTTAAAACTTCATGATAATAGCAAGGCTGGTTTAGCTTTATATTTAGCTCAAGAAGCAATTAACAACAGAAAGAAAAAGAACACTCAGACTGCACATGATGAACAAATCACAAGATGTTCAACACATTTGTTTAGCAGACAGCAGAAATAATCCACCTGCAAATTTTGAAATGTTCTCCAAACTTGGGTTGAAATTTTATAAAGCTAAAGCAATCAGTTAATTTGGTCAATTCAGGAGAGGGCAAAACATAGTTATTTGGCAATATGTCCAAATGTGTTCTGAGGGGGAGAAGAACACATACTCTCAAACTGATGATTTGGCTGAAATTTTCACTTTTTAATTGGTGCTTCTGTTCTGAGACAGGCTTTTTTTTTTTCTTTTTAACTTTTTAGCATTCTTTACCTTCTTTGCTGTTTATAGCCTCATTTTATGCTCATCTTCTCTACCACTAAGGTTTTACTTACTCAGAACTAACACTGTATTTACCAGCTTGTTCATCCATTTCTCTACCTTATGTATAAGTGTGCATTGGATTTTAAAATTGAAAACAAGTGAACTGTGAATTTCCCCATGACTGTTTGGTATTTACTGAAATGCAAAATAAGAAAAGATTTGCAAGCAATGTAGAAAAATCTGAGTCAAGGTTTTGTTTAATCCTAACTTGGTTTTGTACATTCTCAATATTTGTAGAAAATACTGCAGAGAATGGAATTCTTGTAAATCTTCCTTTATCTAACACTTTATGAGTATACAAACATGGACATAAATATACAAACACTTTAGTGAAGTTTATAACATAAATGTGTTAATGTAAGGTAAATGAAAATGTAGTTCCAGGTGAATGAAAATCTCCCTTCTGCCCCTTTGATAACCTGATGACCCAACATATTGCAATAGTCGGATTTAAAAAAATTAATGGCATTTATGAAACCATATAGGGAAGTATTGTTGTCAAGTAAGTGTAAATAGGTCATATTGTCTTTGCTATTATCCTTTTTTAGTGAGGAGGATCAAGCCCAAAGCCTACAGCACTCTAGGCACATGCTCTGCCACCGAGCTACATCCCCAAGTCGTCTTCAGTATTGCGTTAAAGCTGATAATGTGCCAGTTCACACAGAGCACAATACATACCCATCTTTCTTCATTTCCCTTTTCCTAAAACTCCAGTGCAAACTCCCAGAGTGAAAAATATTAATTGCCTTCAGTGATATACCCTGCACCTCTCAATTCATATGTGGATTCTTAGAACTTTGTTTATAAGGGATGCTTTTGCACTGAAGTCATTGTACAGGTTATGAAAGCACAGATATCATACTTCATTCTAATTTTATCTGCTCTATTACGTTTTTAAGTACAAAGCAGCCCTGAGCATATTTTTGAGAGAACAAGGGTGGGAAAGTATTATCTCAATGAACTGTTTCAAAAGTTGGACAGAACACTTTCATCTTACCATGGTGAGGGTTTCAGCAGCGCTATCATCATGCTGTCTTAATATCCAGTAAAAAGACAAAACCACTGAATTGTGACTTGTAACCTGCCTTTTTCAGATTTCATTCTACTCCTACCCGCCATCCAGCAGCCCATGTCCCACCATCATGTTATCACTCTTCCACATGAGTCAGGCCAGCAGTGTGTTGCTTCCGTTCCGATGAGCATGGTAGCTCACACTTCCTGGACAGTGTGCTTATCACATGACAAGCAGTAAGTGGCTCTTGTGAAAAGAAACAGCAGCAACAGCCCAACCCAGTTTGCAGTCACCCAGAATGGCACAATTTTTCTGAGGAAAGAATTGAGATAACTTGCAAAGAGAAATAGGTCTAACCTGAAAGACAGTCTTTCTATTTGCATCCTATGCATGGAAACACATTCTGTACTTGTATATTCACAAACATGTGAAAAATATATGGTTGTTTTCTCACGGTTATGCTTGAATGTAAAAGAAGATATGTGAATATTATCCTTCTTAGGGCCTTTATTTTTTCAGGAGCCTTTACAGGATTATGTAATATATGAACTACATATTCTTCCAAATTTTAAGTCTCTATAGTATGGAAATAGATCTACTGGTTCTTTTATGTAAAGAAAGAAAGACAGACAGAGGGATAGAGACAGACAGAAAGAAAGAGAGGCAGATCAGGCAACAGGTATGATGTGATGGTTTGACAGGAGGATGCTAGGATGTGTCATACAATAGTGTATATAATTAACAATAATGCATTATATACATCATAATGGTTAAAAGAGAGGAATTTTAATGTACTTACTGTCTCAACAATGAGAAAGAAATGAAGGTTTCGATACCTAATGCCTTCAACTTAAAGGAGGCAACATTTATTTTGGCTCAAGGTTTGTAGGTTTGTACAACTTTCAGTCCACAATCAGGTAGTTCTAAGGCAAAGAGCCATGACATTCTGCCCCTGCCCCCTCCAAGACTTATTTACATCCCTTTGTGCAAAACCCATTTAGTCCATCTCTAAAAACTGCCAAAGTTCTAATAATTCCAGCATTGCTGAAAAATTCAAGTCCAAATTCACCTCTTATATTTAAGACAAACTCTTAGCTTTGAGCCCTTGTAAAAATCAAAAGGGGTTAACACTGCCTCTTTACAAAGGCACAGAAAAACCACTCCCATTCCAAGAGGGAGAAGCAATAACAGGATAGAAATAAATGGGCATATACCAAGACCAAAACCAAGCATTGCAAACATTAATTCCTGTAGTTCTATGTCTAGCACCCTCAGAAAACTGTGCTAAGGTGTGAACTACAGAGGTTTTGCAAGGCCCCACCCCTAGGGCACTGCAGGTGGTTACAGCCCTCAGAGCTTCTCCCATGGGCTGGCTTTGGTCCCTCCTTTCCCTCAGCTGTTCTCTGTTCCTTGCTTCTCTGACTTCCTGGGCCTCCATTGCACTTTCTGCTTCACTCTCACGGTTTCAGGCACTGCACTCTCAGTGACACACTGGCTGGCTTCTCTGACCCCCTTCTGAAATTTCACTGGAACCCTTCCTGAGCCCACAGTGCTTGCATTTTGCATGTGCATTAAACTAGTACCAAATACTAGATGATGCGAATGTCTTCCATCAGTCAGGAAAGTGGCCTGGCCCTTTTCAGCTTGCTGGTGATTACAAAGGCTTCCCAGTGCCCAGATGACTAAGCAAGGTGAACCGAATCCTGAGAAACCTGTTCCCTTGGTGGTCCTTCATAAGCAGGGGGCCTCAGGTGCCCTTTTCTCAAAGCAAAATGTTTCACTTTTGGATCCAGGAGTCTGTGAAGGGTGCGGTCTTACACATACCCACAGGCCATATTTTTCTATTGCCTTGTTGTAAAGTATTTTGCTTCATCTTAATGTGAATCTATTCAGCAACTGAGCCTCCCTCTCCAGTTTTGCAGGCCCTAACTTTCCTGGAGCTTACTTTTTGGGGAAACTGAAATCTTTATAAATGGTCTTATTGCTCTTGAATCTCAAGGTAGACCTGGCTGAAAGCCCCAGCAGGTACATGTGTCACAGTTGGAATATTAGACTGCCTTGAAATTTCCTCTGCCAGGTTAATTAGTCTATGCTACAACCCTTCATCTCACTTTCATGCAAAGTCTCTGGACATAAACAAAAGGCAGACAAATTTACACATGAGTGTAATACACATGGCCTGAAGTCTCACTTTCAATGGAATATTTTTTCCCTGCTGAAATTTCCAGAGTTCGGTCTTTTCCATTTGCATTTCTATGAGCTTCCTGGTCTTCTGATCTCAGGTTGAATCCCCATCAAGCTCAGCTCACCACATTCTAGGACTGCTTCTCCTGCCTGTAATCTGCAAACCTTTCTAAATTTCTTCCATGAACCACTTTCAAAGGTTTCTGAATAACACAAAGTAGTGCCTCAATAATGAGTCCCACTCCTAGTACCAATATCGACCTTAGTTATTTTCTTGTAGTTGAGATGCAATAGCTATTGCCCACATCTTAAAGAAGAGATTTGTTTTGGCTCATAATTTGTAGACATTTCAGTCCATAGGTGGTTCCAAGGCAGGGCAGCGCGGTGGAGGGTATGGGAGAGGACAAGCAGCTCATTGTATTGGTGGCAGGAAGCAAAGTCAGTGAGGGAGAAGAGATACATCCTCCAGGTCATGACTTCAGTGACCCACCTCTTCCGACCAGCTCCCACCTCTTAACAGCAAATCAGCTGTGAACTCATCCTGTAGACTAATCAACTGATGATTATTATGCACTGTCTTACTTTTTCTCATTACTGACAAAATACTCAATGCCTAAAGTTAAATGAAAAAGGGTTTATTTGGCTCACAGTTTACAGAAGTTTCAGTCCATAGATGGCTGGCTCCAAAGCAAGGTGGCACGGCAGAAGGGCATTGCAGAGGAGAAACATTTCTTGGCAGACAGAAGGCAGGAAAAGAAGTGAGCAGCAAGTGACCCCAGCAGCCCTTTGTCTGTCCTTTGTATTTATCTAGGCTACCTCACCCCCAGGGAGGGCCTTCCCATTATTCACTATCAGTACTATGCCAAACTAATCCCCGGAGTAATGCAGTAATTGCATACCCTTGATCCCAATGTCAGACCCTGTAGATCCTGCCACCTCTGGAAAGCCCCATCTATGATCACATGATGCTGTGAGGGGACATCTACACACAAGCCATAACATACATCCATCATCCAATCATCTCTCAAAAGTCCCAACTATGAGCATACGTCCTTTGTAAGGACATCCAGAAATAAGCCAAAATACTCCCCATAAGAAAGGAAAAAAGTTTAAGCTGATAGATATGCTAATTACCTTGAATTATTAATTACTCAATGTCTATGAATCAAAATATCACTCTGTACCTCATAAACTGCACAAATATTATGTTTCAGCCATAAATAAAATAATAAATAGTAAAAAGTAAACACACCTCATGCTTCAAATTGCTACACTCTGTGGTCCCTTCAATACAGATGTTAAAATTTATTTATTAACAGGGAAGCAATTAGATCATAAAGATTCTACCACATAAATAGGACAAGTGGTTTATTAGAGAGTCCCAAAGAGATGTTCTGCCCCTTTATTCAGTGAGCACACAGAAGTTGTTATCTGTGACCAAAATGTCAGGCCCCCACCAGAGACTTAATCTTCCTTTTACCTGGATCTTCAATTTTCCAACCTTCAGAACTGGGGGAAAAGTATTGTTTATTAGCTACCCAGTTTATGGTATTTTATTATAGTGGCCTGGCAAGATGAAAGAATAGCTATACCTCTGCATTAAGAATTTTGAAGAAATAATTAGGAAAAAAATGAGAGTTGAATAAATTTGCTTATCAGTAAATGACTATATATATGAGATTAATAATGTAAATATCATAGAGAAGGCACTAAGGAGTCCCATTTAGCTATATTTCCCATCTTTTTTGCAATAATGTGAATATTTCTTGGTTTTATAGGATTTAACTATTTTCTGTTTAACATACATGTATGTAAGAACCCCTCCTTTTCTTCTTTTTTGTCTTTCTTTGCAATTTATTTCCTTTTCAGAACACTGTTGATGACCTTTTGCATTGATTTTAGATAGAAAGATAAGGCGATTTTAGTTTGTGTTATCTGGAGGACACGAATAGAAAGCAAAGAAAAATGCTTTTTAAATATTGTATGCTTAAACACAGGCTTAATCTGAAAGACAAATTTCAATGATAACAAATAAAATGCAATAATTGCATTTTTCAGCTGAGAAAATAGTTGGTCCAAGCAATAGGAAATTAATATCCTTATCTGAATTTTAACCTTTCTGGGTAGATGCTCCATTTTCTAATCAGTTTAATACACAGAGCACACTACTTTTTCCGGTCTTCTACTTTTTGGGAAATATATTACCTTTTGAAAAATCATCCTTTGGGAAACATATTGTCTGAGTTGGCAATATCTGTCATAATTTAACATTCTTCCAAGTTTTATTTAAACTGCTTACGCTTAGGTGCTTTGATGTTGAATGTTACACGATCCACAGAAGTTCCTGAAAAAGATGAATAGGGGCAGGGTGTATGGTGCTGTAGGTGAAAGGCTACGCCTTAATTTGGCAAAGTGACTTTAAATTAGGCCCCAGTTTCAGTTGCTTCCCATTATTTTGTTCCATTAATACAATTTTAGACAAAACTTTCAAACTCCAACCCTTGTAAAATCTTCCAAGCTATCAGATTCTCTGCTTAACTAAAAAATGAGAGAAGAAAAATGTCAAGAAGAGCAAGGACTACCTTAACCTTGTACTACACTGATCAGAATCCTGCTCTAAGTAAATGATTACACAACTTACCCAATAACCCAGTGACTCACTGTGGCCAGATGCTAATCTTCTGAGTCAGGGTCAGGAACAGTGAAAAGGATGAAAAAAGTGGCCACTCATAATGAATGCCAGCCTTCAGGCAGGCCACGTTTTGCGGATTTGAGTGCTAGCAAATGTGCAACTACTTTAGAAGTTACTTTCATAGCAGGAGTTATGAAAAAGTATTCAGTGATAATTTTTTTCTCCATTATTCCATCTGCTTCTATTTTTTATTTTATCAGCCTAATAAAGAGCTTGGTTCATTAAAAGTACTTTGACTACTCTACTTTTCTTTACGGAAAAAAGATGCAAACCATAAGTTTGTGTGCATTTAAGTTATTTTCCATGTATCTTTTCACTGTATTAATCAAACAGAAATTACATTCAAAAAGAGGAGCGATATCCTAGAAAATGCATCAGCTGTCAATAAATATGTGCTTACCTAAGACAGAAATGGAATCAAATAAATTTTTGGTATGGATATTATTTGAAGAGCTGACTATTTTTATCTTCAGTTAGCTGAATAGTTAATTCATTTGCTTGGGAGAGTTAGGACACAATATGATTAATTAGCTTAATGTATGTATGCTAAATGCAAATATGGAGACAGCAGTGCCAAATTATGCATGCTTCATGTTCACTGGGATTGAGCAGAAAATACAGTCTGGAAGCACACAGATTTTTACTGAGTCCTTTATTCTCTAGGGACTAATTCTTGTATCAAGCACACTGCATTTTATTTTTATCATTGAAATAGGGAAAGAAGCTGAAAAAATTTTCTGAATTTTAATCAAGCTGTCTAAAGATATTTTTCACAGTCCACATTAAAAGTAATATTAGAGCAACATTTACCTAAAATGTATAGCATATTTAAATGATATTACAGTGGTGGTACTCCAATAACGAGCCTTTCCTTGTATTAAAAAATAAAAATGTCCAAACAGCAACAATACTGTATGTATTTAGGAGAAAAATCCACTTCTTGTAATTAGGGTGAATCAAAAGGAAAACATTGGTGACAGTCTAGAAAATAGTATTTCACACATTCTACACTTTAAATAATATAATTAAAGTAATTGAAAAGAACTGTCCAAGTTGGCAACATAGCAGGAGCACAACATGTTTTCCTAGGAACTAAGGTGCTCGGGGTTGAGGGTTGATATACTAACAAAAGTATAGCTTATTAATTCTAATTCTAATGTGTTTTAGGCCTGGCTCTGCTCTGGTGTGTTACACTGCCATTCCGGATTTATTACGACTACATAATTGTAATTATAGTCATTTTGTACTATTACCTTTGCTTTCAGTCTCCTCTTTTCTCTCTTCCTCTCTCTTAAAACATCCCTCAAAGACATTAAAGCAAGAGAGCTAATAAAAAAAGTGGCTGGATACTGTAACACAGATGCCCCCTGACAGGTCTGAAAGCCCGAGTCACACATAGACCACGGGACTGTGCAGCTTTTCTGACATGCAGTAGCTATGACAATTTGTCCTGAGTTACCTTGAACTAGAAAATTTTAAGTATATATTAATTTGCTGATGGACCTAGGGTATGTAAAGCACAATTTATTTTTTCATGACCATTGTATCTGTGGAACCCCACTTAAAAGAAAGAAATTTCTTTCCTGATATCTAAGAGTTATCTGCCAATAATTTATAAATATATACATCAGTCAAGAGGTGTAGAGTCAAATGAAAAAGCTTATGATAGCCTCTGCCAAAGATTCTTAAAGCAGAGCATAGGAATCTTCCTGTAATGTCATAATTATCAGCTGGAAGCCCTCCATATAAAATGTAAAAATAACCATGTGCCATCTGGTAATTGGTTTTCCCAGCAAATACATATGCAAAAGAGAATCAAGAGCGACAACAAAATTGAAAATCCAGTGCACAGGAATGCTGTGTGGCGGCCGTAGTTTTAATAAGCTCCTTGCTGTGAAATCCGTTTTACAGTCCCACAGCACGATAATGTAAAGCATTCTAAGGCATACCCATAAGCGTGAAGGTGCCATTATATTTAAGGATATGAGCAAAGTGATTGACATTTGGACACTTAACATTTGGGCTTTCCATACTGAGAAGCAATATTTTTAGGAGATTTTACCTGTGGTTAAATAATAGCTGGTGAGAGTGACCTAAAATCACCATGACATTTAGCCACAACCGAAGTGTATGTATTTCCTCAGGTTTATTTCATATGGCTAAAAGTATAGCTATATGGCTTTTTCTCATCCAAAACAGTAGGTCTCCTTTTAACACAATATATACTTTCATTGTGCTATTAATGGTAAAAAGTGTCTGACAGTACTACACTATTCAATTCTATAGTGATATCTTTGGGTCAATGCAGAAACATGTTGTATAATTACTTTGACATAATGGTTTGGCTCAGCCTTGCTGTAACCTTGTACTTAGTTGACTTTGACTTTGATTCAGCTTCTATGAAACATTCCCATTCTTCCATTACAGGCAAAAGGAAGCCCTAGCAAAGGAAAATATATGGGTAGTTCCAAAAACATCACTGGCATCATCAAAAATAAAGCCTTATAATTTTCAGTCTTCTAAATAATAAAAGCACTGGGGCCCAAAGTGTATTCTTTTATGATATCTCAAAAGCACTTTTTACTTGTTGTTCAATTCAATTCCATCCTTTTAAAGAGTAAGAGGATTAAAGATGGTTTTCCAATGGATCCTTTAGAAAATGCAAACCTTTTCTCCTTCACTGTTCCATTATCCTGAGAGTGAATCATAGTGTGTGTTGTCCTCACCAAAGTTCATGCCAACTTCTCAAGTCCAGGATTTTATATCCAGATATCAGGGGTTATTAGCCATATAGGGCACACAGATGACCATGAAGGATTCTGGATACTTAGGGAACTCCATTGGGGATTCCAGTTTAACATTCTGCTCCAAAATGTATGAGTATTTTAAAGTGATTTGGTGCACAATTAAAATCAATTTGATATTTTTTAACCTCATGTAGCCGAGACATGGTCAGAGATGGGCATATTCTCTGTCTAGTATGGGCTAGTCCAGACTGAGACCTGTGGTACCCATGAAACTCTTCAATTAACTTTGATTTCTCAACCAGGAGACAGGACTCCTAATCTTGTATTTTGAGAAACGAAGAGAAAAAACAGATGAAATAATCTCCCCATTGCCCCTGGTATTACTGCATGTACCCAGATTGTGTTTCTGCAAACATCCAGGAATGAAGTCATAAAACAAAGGAAGAGGTTAGGAGAGTTTTATTGGAAGAAGAGTAGCTTCTGGGTTTCAGGAGGGGCTCCTGCGTGAATGATACCATGGTTCCTTGATCCACAGATTACTGTGTTACACACAAGCAGAGAACAGCAATTGCTCAATTGTTTTGTGGCCGCCTATCAGAGGTGGCTCTATGAATTGAAAATGACAAATTGGAACTCATCGGTTCTTTGGCATGGGGAGTTAATTCTGGGATTTTACAGAAAAACTAGATTTTTACATAATAAGTTCCTTAAAACTTAGGAGTTTAATAGGGGTGGCTGTAATCCTTTTAGTACAGATGGGGCTGTATTCCACGTTGCCTGAGGAAGTTCATTCTCAGTCCGAGGTCCTACTGCACTGTCTACTCCTATTTCAATTTCCATAATATGGCTGTGCATGCAACTCCATTTCAGCTATCTAGTGGCCTCACTCTTAGCTAACTAAACTATTATTTACAGCTCAATCCATGTTCAATTGACCATGTTGGTTTGGGACTGTGACAAGGTAGAACAACGTGGAGAGGACCACAGGGGAGAGCAAAGCCTCTTGCCTCATGGGTAGCTGGGACACAAAGAGGGAATGATCCCAGTATCCCCCATCAAGGTACCTCCAAACTGACCAAGTTCTTTTCTGCAAAGGTTCACCACTTACAGCTTCCACCAGAGCACAGGCTGGCAACCAATTCTTTAACATATCTCTGATAGGAGGCTTTTTGGGGGGAAGAACATTTGAAACCCAAACCATAACAACCTTAGTGAATTTCATAGATTTGTTCATAGACTGCTAGGAATAGTGCTTAATAATTCAGTTGGACTCATGGCAAAGTGCTGCTGGAGATGTGTTCTGTCCTGAATAAAGAATTAAATCAAGATAAGTGCAAGAGATGGCAAGATATTGTCATTATTAGGGTAGGAAAACAAATATACTCTGAATAAACCCAGGCCAGTTAAAAGTAGAAAAGAACTATAGTCTTCAGGGTGAGCACAGACCACCGTGAAAGGGAGAACACAGTGGCCAAAAGCTTCCTGGCAGCCATCTTTTGTATCTCCCCTTTGCTAGGCTGACTTCAGGGCTAGGCCGTCCTATCAAAGCCTTGCTCCAGTTCTCATGAGAACTGAAGAGAGGGTTCGCTCATTGGTTCAGGTGCAGGGCTTTGTGAACTGCTTTACTGTGTATTTCCTAGATCTCCATAATAGACAGCTCAAGCCCAGCTAGTTTGTTACAACTTAATTTCCTGCCTCACTAAGGTACTAGAAGGAGTAAATAACATAAATATTGAAGGGAATACATATTATTTTTTAAAAATGTAAAGTTACCACACATGTGCATCTATGTATGCGACACTGTACAGGAGTAAGCAAGCATAAATGCACAGAGAAATTTTGGTCTATAGGAAGTATCTATTCAAAATCTCAATTTAATATACATTTTTATAAAAGAAAATGGATAAAATATGTGATGAGAAGCACATATTTTTCTCATAGAGTTGATATAAATTGAGTGTATGAATGATATTAATCCATGTTTTATTATATAGAGCTAATTTAAGAAATAAAAGACATTTTATATCTATCTTTCACTGTAGTTGCTGATATTTTGAGTGCCTTAATGAAATAATGATCATTAGTCTTACTATTCTATAACTGTTTCTATTTAATTATACTATAATGTAGATAACTTTTCTTATTGGATTATCAATGAAAATTAGATACTACTGATAAAAATTGCTTTACCAAAGCATCGTGTGTAATCTTTGCTCCCTTGATAGGGAATGATTACTCTCCCTTTTTCTAAACAGTTGGGCAGAAGCCCTATGTAATGGACAAAAAGTAAAGCTTAATTGGAGTAATCCCATGATCTCCCATCATTTCTTGGGATTTGTTATCTTCCTGCAAATGAGAAAATGTTGATGGTCCATTGTGGGACAACAGGAGACTTCACTGCGTCCCAGGGTTTTATGTGAGTGTTTTGGTACAGTGCCATATTTGAGTTCTGATGATAAGTACTATTGACAATAAACTAGATAGAAATTAATATACAGTCAGAGAGGCACTGGGCTTGCAAGAAGTCAACAAAAAATAAGGATATCAGAATTGTGGCTGGAGGTGAATCTGAAAAAGCTCGAGCCTCAAGATAAAGACTCAATGGCCAGGCCTATATGCCTCTCTAGGGGATGAGCAGTAACCTGAAATTATACTGTAATTAGCATTACCTGGCCCGGTGCGCCCAGCTAGGCATCAGTCATCCAGGCAGGTGACCAGAGCTTCTGAACCCACCCCTTCTCCAAAATGCCTTTGTTCTTTTCAAGTACCCTTGCTACCTGACTCCTTCCCTTATTGCATCAGGCTAGGATAAGCAGCTATCCTAGTTGACTGTACTTTGGCTCACACTGTACTCACATTATGGCTTTGCTGTATAAATCACTCCTGCAAAGTGCCTTAGTGGTCCCTCCATTTCGGACCCCTCACAGAAATTGAGGAGCTGTTCCTTTCTCCTTATTTCCAATAAAACTCTCCTAACTGCTTTTGGTTTCTGACTTCATTCCTTGATGCATTGGGAACACAAACTCAACACATTACACATCTAACAGGTCGGGGGTTTTATTTCTTCTATATCGTGAGAATCACCCAGGGCACACTTTTGTGAGAAATCTAAAGCAGGGAGTGACAACTTTTATTTATTTGCCTGTTGAAGTTGCCTAGCACATCAGTGGAAATGCATTTACACAGTTTGAAAGTGACCCACCTAATTCCTTGTATAGCTCAAGTTTGCACAAATGATTGGAATCCCTATATTTCTCTGATAATTATTTTTAAATGCATCAGAAATTCTGTTATGTATATTTCACCGGGGTTTATTATGCTTTTCTGCAGTTTAATTATGATTTTCTATTTTCTGAGCTTTTTATTCAATATAAATTAGTTGAAAATTTGACGCATAGTTATGCTGTTTGTTTCTGAGAAGAGCAAACAAGTAAGAGGCACTGTATGGAAGATGCTCATCCCAGCTGGTCCCGCACGTTTCTGGGCTGCTTCTCAGGGGCAAGTGCATTTCTTGACTGTGTTGTGCGCAGAAGCAAAACTCCTTGGGCAGGACAGAAGAAATAAAGGTACGTGAAAAGGAGTCAAGGAAAATAGTAATTTTATAAATGCGAATTGCAGCTTCAGGACACAAGCCCCTTGGAAAGTTTTTGTTCGTTTTGTTTTTTTCCTTTTTCATCCCTCAGAACACAATAAGCCTGGGCAATTTCCTTTCCATTCTGCAAATGGGTTTAGCCATTGTTTTTTTACTTGCAGATATCCCTTTTCACCTGTGAATAGATCACATTTTCACCAGAAAATGGGTTTTGCCCTATCAGTGGAGCATTGCCTTTCTGGGTAGCCATCCTTTCCTGTGTCCAGAGCCTAGACCCAGACTAAAGATTGACACAGTGTACATACACATTTACACCACCAAAACACAGAGTCCCAGCGCCAAACCGTAGCATGCTTTTTTTGTCCTTCTTTCTCTCTCTCTCGCTTTCAAATATTCATTATTCTTCTAGAAGCCAAAAAGGTTGAAGTATTTTCTATTGTAATAATAGGATGATTCCAAAATGTTGCCTAAAAACTTCTGTTATAAAAAGAATAAATTTGAATAGATGGTCACAGAGAATTGTGACAGTTACATGAAAAAATGCATTTTATACGATATTTGAGGACAAGGCAGGGGCTGTTGGTCAACACTTATCTTATTGAATAGCTTCCCTTGAGACTTTTCAACCTTATTCTTTTTGTAACATTGAAAAAATTGGGGCAGGATGATGACTATATTTAGTAATTAGTTTATTTCTTCCCAAAAAGGAACCTTCTGTGGCAGAACATGATAATTTGTCTTCTTCAAATTAATTAAATTTTGTTTTTCATAGAATATATTTAAATTCTAAACTGCTGTGTTCAGTATAAAGAAATCACTTAAGTATTACAATTATCTCACCAAGAAATTAGCATTATAAGTATGCATTTTATTTTGGTATCCTCACTTTAGACACACATGTTATTATACAAATGATATTGAAAAATAGAAGAATATATTATGTTTATTCAATGATTACGGTATTCACTGTACTGTAGCTTCTTAGTTTATTCTCCTCTTCTTTCTCAAAATAAAATCAAGTACTTTAGCATCTCTCTAGATCACCATTCTGCCAAGGCTTCATATGCACTTTCTGAGATAAATAGCGTTTCATTTTGGGAAATAACTCTTTTGAACCAACATTGTACTATAAAATATAAAATCTCCATGCACCTTCAGTTTATTTATCATTTATTATATACTGATAAATAAGTTAGAATATTAAACTGGGTATACTGAATGTAATGACCAAATAGAAACCTTCAGAGTACAACTCATATGGTAATTATTTAATTAATTGAAGTCAGGATAGGTTAGGGAAGTAGTTTGTTGATTTGCGTGAAGTCCGGTATTTCCATTTCAGCCAATTTAAATGAAGCAGTAGATTAGAGTATTGGGTAGAACTCTAAGCATTACAGTTGATGCTTTAAATTTTGAAAACCACAAAAAGGCATATAAATAAATAGTAAGAGCTGTCATCTAAAAGCAGAAGAATTTTGGAATCCTCTTAAGTATACCATAAATAAGGCTGCATATAAATACAAGCTTTCTTAAAAAGGCAGTTTGGAGCCTGATTGATATATATAGTCAAGTGAATTGTAATATTTTGGACCCTGAATGGAAAAGGGCATCGCTTCCTGCCATTGCTCTCTATTTCTAATTGGGCTAAACATCAGAAGACGTTGCCTTTCCATATACTGAAATGTGCCACAGATTGATGTACCAATGACCACTTCTTTCTATTTAAACAACAGATGGATTGTTGGGATTGAAACCAGACTTGGGCATTCTGTTTTTGTATGACAGTGCCTAGTATTTATCTATGAAATATGAAAACAAACCTCCCTGGTAAGTTACTTGCAGACACTATCAGTATTCCCTTATGTCGCCATGAAGTGTTCTTGGGTCAGAAGAGCAAGTTACAGGTGTAACAATCAAGGTTAGACAAAATACGCTGTTACTCAGTGGAACACTTTAGAGAAATAAACTAACATGTATTTGACTGACTACCATTATTTCTCTAGTAGCATCACTTATCTTGAAATATCGCTAAAATAAAGTAGTATGTGTGCTTTTCTGATGTGACATATTGTAGAATTTCAAAAAGACTTGGGTTTTCATTAATGTTAGAAGTCACCATAGTGCCTAAATATGTATACAAACACCCACCTCATATATACACACACACACATATATATATGTTTATATTTGAGGAGGGTCATGAAAACCTGCATTTCAGCATTCATTATATTTAAGGATTCGGGTGTACACCATTACAAACTTGACTTTCCATTTTGTTAGAAATGCTCCTAATCGTCACTCTAAAATGACATGCCATAACCAATTATGCCATAACCTTAGTAGTTTCCTGAAAGGATTGTTAGAAAACGAGAGAGAGCACACTTGTTTAAAGTTCTTCCATCTCTCAGAAGACGTAAAAAAAGAATTAAGCTAAAACAATTTTGTCTTCACAATGTTGGAGAGGGAGAGTTCTGCATTTTCTCAGCTGATTTTCACCCAAATTTGTGGGCATGTCTATTTTTAGGCATTTTAATCTGAAAATGTTGGTTTACTTGCCTCTCAATTTCTCTTCTTACACAAATAAGTAACTTATGGATTTTCTTCACTTCATAACACAACTAATACTTTTCAAAGACCAGACTGCATTACTGGATAGAAAAACAAATGTCCAGGTCATTTCTTTTGGGTTCACTAGGTCTTTCAGAAATCAAGGCCCCAAATAACATCAGCAATAACTACAACAATAGCGCTAACTAACATTACTCCACATTGAGTTCTTATTGTACTTATTCCTTACGAAACTTTTAAGGAGAAACTGTTAGGTAAGCAGAGTGAAGTTCTTTTGGAACTCTTCTGAAGTCATAGGGCTAAGACAAGGTTCAGTCACAACTTGATTCTGGGTTAGCTCCCAGACTCCAGATACTAGGCTCTGAATTACACTTACAAACAAACATTTAATTAAAAATATTTACAACTTTTCTTCTCTCTCCATATCGGAGTATGCATGCATATACACACACCAATATTATGCAATTTACATAAGTGAACAAGAGCCAATGAAAGATGGCCTCTACCTTATGTATGGATTGTATTTCAAGAATTCACATATAAGTCAATAACTTGGACCAGAATTTTTTATCCTAGAAATTGGAAAGAATACCTATACAAAAAAATATAAACTTATTTAGCATAAGTTATTCCTCAAAGAAAGCACTTTCACCCTATCTTAATGTTATGATAGATTTTATCCACCATGTTCCTCTAAGAGTTTTAAGAAATTCAAATGTTTCTCCAACCAGTTTTGATAAAATTGAAGACTTTCTTCTTCTACCACCTTTCCTTTTCTGTTATCTGTTGAAAATTTACAGTAGGGATTCTTCCAACTATAGACCATTGGATGATGGTTCAGGGCAGAAGCTCCATCAGGCTCTGCCTTAAAGAAACAGGACCACGGAATGAACAGGAGGATTAGGGAAAAATAGAAAGCATCTTTTATTTACTTTCTCATCTGAGAGATGCCACAAGTCTAAGGAGATAGGTTTGTTTTGGCTTATAGGTTCTAAAGGTTTCAAATGATAGTCAGCTGGCTCCAAGGCAGAGGGGCACTGCAGGGGAGAGACAGCTGATGGCATGGTAGGCTAGAAACCAAAAGATCATTGGAGGAATGAGCAGAATAGACCTCTCCAGGCCACACCCACAGCGGCCCATCTCCTCTAACCAGGCTTCACCTCCCCGCAGCACATTTAGTCATAGTCTTGTCAGTCAACTAATCCACTGATAAGTGATCCATGGTCCTGTCACCTCCCCAAAGCCCCACCTGTGAGTGAATGAGGTTTTCGATAATGAGAGCTTTTTGACAAATATGACTTATTTGTAAATAGTTTAAACTTTTAATTGACACATAATTATACATATTAAGATATATAGTATGATAATTCTATACATGTATATGGTATGATGAATAAGTGTAATTAGCATCTCTGTCTAATTAAATATTTATTATTGCTTTGGATTCGGAACTTCAAACTGTTTTAGTTTTTTAGAATCTATATCTATATGTATATCTAGATCTGTCTATGTCTTACTATAGATATATAATACAAATTATAAACTATAGTCACCCTAATATGCTCCAGGGCATAACATTCTTTTGAAATGTAGTTTGGAACATATTACCCAACTTGTCTCTGTCCCCTCTTCTCCTCCCCTTTTCTAACTTCTAGTGGCCACCATTCTACTCTGTACTTCTACAAAATCAACACCTTTAGCTTCCACATGACTGAGAACATGCTTTTTTGTGATTCTGTGCCCATCTTTTAAGTACTGATTCCTTCATGTTCTAACCTTTTATCTTTTCTTAGTGTATTTTATTTCACTTTATTATTATGTAGTATGGGGGATTATATCCAGGACCTCACATATTCTAAGCAAATACTTTGCTATAGAAACAATGATACTGTAATGTAGATTACGTTAGATTACAATATACTTTTCTGTAGGGTAGGGTGATTAAAATTATGTATTTAAGTGTTTAAGACAGTCTTTGACAGAATACTTAATAGTTATTCTTACTATGAAATGCAGTTGGAAGATAGCTCTGTTCTTGAATACATTTCTAGAAATACTTCAGAATGACCTAACCAGGTGTGGTCATGCATGCCTGTAATCCCAGCAATTGGGAGGCTGAGGCAAGAGGGTCACTACACGTTTGAGGCCAGCCTGGCTACATAGTGAGACCCTGCCTCCAAAGCAACAACAGCAACAAAAACAAACAAACAGAATGGCCTGCAATCTTTCAACCTTTCAGTTTTTTCCTCAAGCCATAGGAGTTACTATAAAATAAATAAATATACAAATGAGCTATAGAAATTTGAAAGTTTAACATTAAAATCTGGATACTAACCTTGAATGGTAGCTTACTTTTAGTTGAGAGGGAAAGGAGGTGGACAATGAGTATTCTTTAGGAACTCCATAAGGTAATCAATGAGCAGGCAAATGACTAGCTAGTGAAGAACATGAAGTGAAGTCTTATGCCATGGGAAATTTATCTTTATGCACATATTTGATAATAATAAAAACCCATTAAGGATCTACCACCAATATATTTTAAGTAGTACTTCATTTAGATAATGTAGCTCTGAGAGGGATTTTTTTCTCTCATCTGAGAATCATGAGAAAATGCAAAATCAAAGACTAGAGAGACCACGGGAAGTTTTCATCAGTGAGTCACCAAATGATTGGTCCATAAGAAGCACGAGGTTAGGGGAATCTTATTCCGTGGGATCCAGCCAACAACAATGTGGATTAAAGATGGGGGTTATGTTCAAGGTTTCCCACTTTGACCTGACTCATCAACTGGAAGCAGCCACTTCTTCACTTGTGATGTGGCATGCTCTTTAATATCCTGAGAGTGTGAGGAAATTGTAAATGCAGATGTTTTCTGAGGGTTTTTAAATGTATGAGGTGTTAAGAGAGAAACCCTGAAGAAGAAAGTGAAAGAAAGGACACTGGCTTTCCTTTTAAAATTAAGGTTCTACATGGGGTTTCCAGACAGAACAATAGAATACTCAGATACATTTGCAAAAAGATAGCAAGACATAATCTTTTCATGAGTATGTACCAAATAGTGTATGGTAATTATTATGATAATATTATTTTTACGTAAAATAAAATGAAGCTAAGAGAGAATGAGAAGCTTGGAAAGTAAATGAATCAATATTTAAATGTCCATTTATACAAATAGTGCATCAGACTTACTTTAATAAAGATGTGCTCAAAGTTTATCAAAAATATAAATTTGACTGTTCTCTTATTTTTTTCATTGCTTACACAAAATACACAACACTCACAGGTTAAAGGAGGAAAGGCTTATTGCAGCTCTCAGTTTGTAGAAGTTTCAGTCCCTAATCAGCTGGCTCCAGGGCAGGGTGGCTCAGTAGAGGGACACCACAGACGTAAAACAGTTCATAATAAGGCAGGCAGAGTGTAGAGAGCAGCAAGCAGCAGCAGCAGCAGCGGGAGCCACAACCACAACCTCCCCTTTTTCTGTCCCATTATATTCTATCCAGGCTATCAGCCAATTCATTGGTGCCACCCATACCCAGAACAGGACTTCCATTAGCCATAATTGTAATCCCAGTATCAAACCCTTAATTCACATTCACCTACCCCTAAATCTATCTATGTCCAAAAAGGTCCACCTATGACCACATGAGGCTCTGGCAGGACATCTAGATAAAAGCCGTAACAACTGAATAGCCTGTATTGTTATATCCTAAATCTAGGAACACTACTTGCTTTGAGAAATGACAAAGATAGCCCATATTGTCTCACGATTCACCATTTATAAATTGTACTTAGAACAAAACATAGTAATGCTATTAAGAGTTTTAGAGGGACTTGGGATGTAGCTCAGTAATAGGGCTCTTGCTTTAGGCCCTGAGTTTGATCCCCAGCATCTCTCTCTCTCTCTCTCTCTCTCTCTCTCTCTCTCTCTCTCTGTCTCACACACACACACACACACACACACACACATACACGGAGGCCTAGAAATCTCTGTGGGTAAGTCCCCCTAAAAATGGAGAAACAATAATTAGTACTGATAGCTGGATTTTTGCCTCAATTGAATATTGTCAGGGACTTTTGTGATTTCCTCACTAATTAAATATTTTCTTTTCTTCTCTATAGAGTTTCACATTTTCTTTTTTAATCACCTAACATTTTACCTCAAGTGTCACTCAGGCAGGGTGTTTGCGCATTATCTCAAGCTTCAGTCAGGAAGGTTTCATTTCAACCAGTCAATTCTTGTATTGAATAAATTTGATAAAATTGTGGTTTTCATATTTCCCATTATATTATCATACAAAAATTAATGAAAGAATAGATAATTTTTGGTCATCTGTATTTAAATAATTGGCTAAATTTTTGTAACACAGTGAAAAAGATGAACCCTTTTTTTAACTTTCTGGAGGGCAGCAGGATCTGATTTTTCCAATTTTAAAATAAAATTTATGAAGTTTTAGAATTATACAAAATTATTAGCTATTTCCCAGGATTTAACCTTCATTTAAATTGATAACAAGTACATTTCCATGTCACCCAATAATGAGAACAAGTGGAACCTTGTTCACTAAAATTTCCTCCTTTTGGTTCTCACAGAAGACACTTTTCCTTCTTCTGTAATAGGAACATATGGTGAACCTTCTGGTTTATTTTTGTTATCCCCTGGACAGCTTTTTGCTCTCATGTTCACATAACAGATGACATATAGAATTTGTCCATCTGGGGGCAGAATCCTGCCTTCTGCCCCAAACCACTGAGTTAATTCAGACTCCCAAATTAACCCCAGCATTTCCAGAAATCAAGGCCAGTGCTGACAACAGAATTCTCTTACACATGCGACTTAGAGCATGGAATGTGGAATTAATCCAGAAAGCCTGATACATTAGTTTCCTAGGGCCACTGTAACAAAATGCCACAGATGGAGGTTTAATGACAAAAATTGGCTTTTTTATAGGTTTGGAGTGTAGAAGTCTGAGAGTAAAGGTTCTTCCGGGTTGCTTCTTGTGAGGGTCATGAAGGAGGTGTATTCCAGGACTCTCCTGAGTTTGTAGTTGACCATTTTTTTGCTGTGTTTTCATGTGTCTTCTATCTGCACATGTCTGTGTCCAAATACCCTCTTTCTGTGAGAACAGTAGTCATGTTAGATTATGGCTCATTTCAAAGAATTTATTGAAACTTAATTATCTTTCTAAAGACTTAATTCCACACATAGTCAAATTAAAAATTACGGAAGTTGAGCACTTCAGTACACGAATTTCTGTGGGACACATTCAATGCATAGACCTGATAACATCAAAGCAGTTACAGAATTATTTTGGAAAACAGTTAAAGTTTATTTTAGAGCAAATGACAGAGGATATGAAGTAACAGGCTACAGAATAAAATAACAAAGACAAAGATACACGCAGAATGCTCAAATAAAGCAGGATGTGGGGAGAACCACCACATTTGATTGGAGGCAAGGAATGACAAGAAAATATTACTATTGGTTCACATCTTCTGTGAAATATTCTCTTTATTCAAATTGAATCTCCTAGGACATTTGTCCTGTGAGTAGTGTCTCCTTCTTTCCATACTAGTACTTTATACCTGATTCTATCTCCTCCAATTTTTGAAAAAACTTGGAAGTATTAAATTACTTCATATCAAGGGTTCAGAAAACCTATAAGTAATTCTGAGCATGTTCTAGGTCTCTCTTAAGTATCTCCAGTTTGCAAAGTAGCAACACTCCATCTTCTCTAAATTTCTTGGAGAATTCAGAAGTGAATGCATCAGGGCCTGGGCTTTTCTTTGTTTGTAGAGTTTTCTTCAATTTCATTGACTGCTATTAGCTTATTTAAAATTTTTATGTCCCACTGATTCAGCTTTGGTGAATTACGTTTATTTAGGAATATGTTCATTTCTTTTGTGTTTTTCATTTTATTACAAAGAGGTTCTGAAAATAGGTATTGATGATCTTCTGGATTTCTGCCATAACTGTTCTTTCTTGATACCTTTCATTCCTAGGAATTTGAGTCTTTCCTTTCCCTTTCTTTGTAAAGCTGGCTAAGGGTTTGTCTATTTTACTTCATCTTTCAAAGAACCAACACTTTTTTTTTTTTTTGGCTTTTTGACACAGGGTCTCACTATGCAGTTCAGGCTATCCTTGAGCTCACTATGTTGCCCAGGCTGGCCTTGAACTCACAATGATCCTCCTGCCTCAGCCTCCTCTGGGCTGGGACTACAGGCGTGCACCACCATGCCTAGCTTCAAAGAACCAACACTTTGATTCACTGATTTGTATTTTTTTCTTAGTCTACATTGCATTATTTTTGCTCTGATCTTTATAATTTCCTCCTCATGTGGGCTTTGGGCTTCACTTGCTCTTCTTTTTCTAGAAGTTTGAGATTCAACATTCGGTTATTTGAACTCAGTCCGTTTTTCTGACATGGGAATTTATCTCTGTTTCCCTCATAGGAATGCTTTCGTTGTGTTCCATAGTTTCTGATATGTTGGCATTACTGTTTAATTGTAGAAATTGTGTAATTTCTTCTTTAACTTCATCTGTGTCTCATTGAGATGTTATTTAATTTCAATAAGTTTATGAAATTTTGTGGGGTTTTTTTTGCCATTGCTTTCATTGCACTGTAGTCTGATAACATGCATGGCATAATTTCAATTCTTTTGCATTTACTTAAGCGTGTTCTATGAGCTAGTATGTGCTCTATTTTGGAGACCGACACTTGTACACCTGAGAAGAATATGTATTCTGGTATTGTAGGGTGGAACACTCTGTAGACATCTACTAAGTCCATTTGTTCAAAAGTTTGGATCAGTTCTGGTATTTCTTTATTGATTTTTTAATCTAGTTTATCTGTCTATTTGTGACGATGGAGTATTGTGTTCCTCCATTACAACTGTATTAATGCTTACTGATTTTTTCCCAGTAATATTTCTTTTACATAGTTGGGTGCATTGGTATTTATTGCATATATATTTATGACTGTTAAGTCTTCTTCATGGACTGTCCACTTTATAAGGATGTAGTGATCTTTTTTCTCCATGAATCAGTTTTGGCTTGAAATCCACTTGGTCTGCAAATAGAATAGCTACCCTTGCTTTATTTTCAGGTACCTGTTGCATGGAGTATAGTTTTCCACTCTCTGACTTTCAGTCTATGAATTTCTTTTTGAATTAATTGTGTTTCTTGTATGAAGCATATTGTTGGATCTTGCTTCTTGATCCATGGTTATTCTGTTTCTTTTGATTGGTGAATTGAGACCATTTACATTGATGGTTGTACCTGACGTATATTCTTGTCATGTTATTTTCCTATTGTTGGCTGCTTTTTTTCCCCTTCTATTTAATTACTTGCCTTGCCTATAAGATTATTTCTGTTAGGGTTCATGGTTTTCTAGTCATCCTTAGCTCTTTTTAGAATGTCCTTCAGAATATTTGGAGCACTAGTTTCATGGTCATGAATTTCTTCAGGTGTTCTTCATCATGGAAATTCCTTATTTTTTCATAAATTTTGCAAGACGTCTTACATCAATCTTGGTTAGAAGTTGATTTCTTTTAGAGCTTGAAATATTTCTATTCCAAGATTTCCCTAACTTGAGGGTTTTGAATTGCGAAGTCTGCTGTGATTCTGATGGGCTTTCCTTTATGGGTGATTTTCTCTAGTAGCTTTTAATATTCTGTTCTTGTGACAATTTTTGGAATTTTGACTAGTATAATCCTCAGTGTAGTTTTTTAGGTTCCATTTTTTTTTGACCTTAGATAATTAGAGTTCTATATGCCTCATATACTTGTTTGCCAAAGTCTTTTTCTCTGCCAGGAAAGTTTTCTGACATGACATCTGTGCACAGGGTTTTTACGCTATTTGCTCCATCTCCTGCTTTTTCATTGATTCTAATCAATTTAGTGTTACTTTTCTTTGCATCATGTAGCAGCTTTTGGATGGAATTTTCACATTCTCTTGCTGCTGTTAAGAAATCTTTCCTTTTGTGGTTACTAACCACAGTCCTGTCTGCTATATCTGCTATTCTGTGCTCACACTGGCTCATTCTCTTGCACATATTTTCAATAAAATTTTTAATACCCTGAATATAGGCTGGAAACTTTTTCATAGACTCCATTTCTTTCCTATGTTGGGCATTCGTGGTTTCCATCATTTTCCGAAACTACTTGAGGATTAGTGTAACAGATCAAAAGATGTAAACACAACTTCAAACACACTTATCCATCTTGTCTTTTACAGAGGACCCAAACACCTTAATACATTGTGCTTGGAAAATTGGCTTTCCATGTGCCAAAGAATAAAACTAGACCCACAATTTTCAATATGCACTCTACCAAAATTGAAATGGATTAAAGATCTAAATATTAAAAAAGAAACACTAACTCTGCTGAGGATAGAATAAATAGAACTCTTGAAGTCATTGGTGTAGGCAAGACTTTATGAACAAAACCCCAATTACACAGGAAATATTACAAAGTATCCTCTACTGAGATCTTATTAAAAAGCTTTCTTTACAGCAAAAGAAACCACCAAAAGAGTGAAAAGACAACCCATAGAGTTGAAAAACGTTTTGCTAGCTGCTTCCCAGACAAAGGACTAGTATGTACAACATACAATGAACTCAAAAAATCATACTCCAAATTTAAAGACATGATCCAAAAATGGGCATCTGAGATGAATAGATATTACTCAGATGAAGAAGTTTAAATGGAAAATAAATATATGAAAACATGTTCAACATCATCAGTCATTTGAGAGATGCTAATTAAAATAGCAATGAGATTCCATTTCACTTCAGAAAGAATGACTATTGTCAAGAAATCACTTGTTATTGGCTGTTAAGAAAAATGAATCCTTCTCCATTTTTTTGTGAATTGTGGACTCTTGCAAGCACTATGGAAATTAGTGCTCAGAGTCCTCAAAAAACTAGGACTAGAGGTTACATTTGACCCAGATATCCCCCTTTTTTGATATCTTCCTGAAAGAAGTAAAAGTAACATACCATGATGATATGTGCACATTCATATTTATAATAGCACAGTTTATAATTGCTAAATCATGGAAACAGCCCAAATGCATATCAGCTGGTGAATGGATATAGAAAATACAGGCTTTTCAAAAAATATAATGGAGTACTATTCTGTCATACAGAAGGATAAGCTTGAAATATTTTTAGATAAATGGGTGCAGTTCGAAACATTTTTCAGTGAAATAAATTGGACACATATGTATAAATACACCCTTGTTTTTCTAGTGTGAGAAACAAAAAATGTAAATGAGGTCCTAAGTGTATAATAGATTTTTGGAAATGGAAAGAAAATATTCAAATGGGAAGGGGAACTATAGAGGGGAGAGGAAGGAAGGGTGACCAGAAAGAAAGATGGGACAAGAACAGAAGGAAGAAATGGTAACAAACTTTTGTACAGGAGGGTAAAAGGGTTAAAAGGAGGGAAGAGGAACAGAAAAAAAGAATTGAGGTGTATCATCCACCAGTAAAAATTCCTTACCATGCGTGCTATCATTAGGTATACCTAAAATGTAACAATAAAAAAGACTCTATAGGGCTCTCAGTATTCTTCTCCACCTCGTTGATAATAACATGGGTTAAATATTATTTTTGATCCAGTGTTAATGAAATTCAGTTTCTCTGTTAGGGCATTTGTAGCATTGCATGTGAAGATGTCTGAAATCTAATCCTTTCCCCTACTTTAATCACTGTATTAATTTCTATATGCAGAATGTTCTTTGAGCTTATAACATATTTTTCATTAGAAAATGTAAACAATTTTCCTTTATTGGTGCCAAAGAATATAATTTTTCTCTGTGAAATACATTCATAATTTATTAGAACTAAGAACATGGGTCAGTTTTTTAGCAACTGAAGAAAATTCCTTGTTTTTATGTCTGTAATATTCTAAAGGGAATTTGAAACTTTAGATTAGTTGCTGATAAGCATTGAATAACACATTAGGATGGAGAAACTATCTGCCTTTTATAATTTTTCTAGTATATCACACTTTCTTGCGTGTGTCAAAATAGGTTTAGAAGATCACTTCTGCTGAGAAGGTAACTGAAAAGTTGAAAAGATTTTCCAAGTAATGCACTGTTGACTACAAAATACTGAATTTACAAATACATTAAAAGTGGCTTTTATAAAGACAAATAAAAAAGCATTCAAGCAAGTTTGCAGCTTTGAAAACAAAATATAAGAAACTTTGTATACATAGATTCAGAAAATGAAAATAAGGTCAGATTTTATAAGTCTGGACAGGCATGCAAACTTTCTTCATCTTTCTAAAAATAGATCCCTTTCTTTGAATGTGAATGTATCTTTAAGTGGTAGGATGGAAAAAACTCATTTTATCAATATGGAATATTGGCTACAGACTTCTGATTTTTTTTAAAAGATTAAAATTATTTTACTTTTTTTCCAATGATAAAAGTAGCAATGGCTGCACAAAGAAAAATGCAAATGGTATATGGAAAGGAAGGAAAAAATTTTTGATTTGCCAAAGATAATAATTGCAACATTATTTTATCACAAGTGAAAATTATATTTTTAGTAATCATATTGCCAAAATATTTTTACATCTGTCGCTATTTGTAGTAAAAAAAAAACTTCCCATGGCTATAAATAGCAGCTATTAGCAAATTAATTAATGTCTAGTGTCCTATTTGTTGTTTCATCATAAAAAGTAATTACTGAATTAGCTAAGAATCTGGGCATTGATGAGAAATTTATTAGGTGAATTACTGAGAATGTTGCTATGTTTTCTGCAAAATTACTCTAGCTCATGGAATTTAAGTAGTGAATCATTATAAGCAGGTAAAAGTAATTGGAAGGTCCAGAGAAAGCTGTATTCTATATAAGTAACAACAATCAATGCAGAGGCAACCACTGTTCTATTAATTTTCAAAGAAAGACTTCAGTTCCCCTTGCTAAATTAAACTAGGGATAGTGGGAGTGGGAATATTGGGTAAGGAAAATTGAACTGCTAGAAAGCAGGAACACATTAGAACACAAATCAACTTACCAGGTGTTCGGAGCAGGGACAGAGTCAATGAATGGGGAGAAAGATCAAAAGCCTGGGAGAGCAGCTTCCTTTGAATGTCTGAAAGCACAACAGGTATCTGCGGTGAGAGGCCTTGAAGCTCTCTGGAAATTGTCTAGTTTAAGTCCACGTTCATAGGCTGGAGAATTTGTCACATAAGCGGAAAAGATGCACTTGCTGAGGCGGAGTCCAGTACACCTGTGAGTACGGGCTTCCCCTTCACTCTTTGTACCAGTGAGAGCCCAACCTATTGGATGGTGCTGCCTACACGCACAGCACGGCTTTCCTACCAAGTTTTCTGATTCAAAGGCAGACCATCTCTAGAAACGCCCTCACAGAAACACTCAGAGTGTACTCTATGCATTTTCTGGGTATGGCAGTCCAGTCAAGTTGATAACCAGGATTAACCATCACAAGTCACAATGGAGAAATGTGGACCTTAAAGTCAGAGTTATTCTTCGTATGGTTTCCCACCCCTTGAGATTCTCACAGGCTTCTGCAGAGTCTAATGCATGGAGGCCTTATAGTGTTTTCTTATTTTCTAATAGATTCATATCCACCAAGATCAACTCAACACATTTCAATGACCTACCTCAGTGTTGATCTCTGTGCAGTAAACAGGCCTAGAAAATGACATTATCCTTCCTTTCTCATCTTTTCCACCTTTCTTTTTCCATCACTTTATGCAAAGGCAATTATCTAAAGACTTTCAGGCTCATGTTGGCCAATATATTATTGAATTATTACTAAACAGGAAGACATAATTTTGGTTTAAAAGTATGTGGGATACAAGCAACTGGATTATAATCAAGATTCTGCAATGACACAAACGAGGTTGATTCTGATTTGGGGAAAATATATAAATATTAGTCTCAGTATGAGTGGTTTAGATTGTATCATTTTCAGCACTGTTAGTTGGGATTCCACTTCTTCTGATACTACACTTGACCTTAGCCAAAAGGCTGAGAAGCAGTTCCATACTTTCTGAAAAGGATGGATTTCTATGAAAAAAATTTTTGAGGAGGAGAAGGTAAAATATTTCATGGATTTTGTCTCAATGGTGTATAACATCTAAGTTAAAAAATTGGAAACAGATTCCTTTGTCTTTGTATTTTTTATACAAGGAAGGTATCATTAACCATATGTGGCTATTTCTTTGGTGAGTAGTGTAACTGAGAAACTGTATTTTAAATTTTATTTGTTTGAAGTCTTTAAAATTAAATTTAAAATACTGCACATAGCTACCAGCTAACACATTGCAAAACATACTTCCACACTTAGGTGCATTATTTACAAAAAATACTTCAAAGTATTTGGTGCTCTTTTGGTTATGTAAATAATTAGATCATCATAATAAATTTTATTATAGTTATCTCCATTCTACTTACTATCATCCTCAACCAGGAAAAGTGAATTTTTCCATATTTTTATACTTTAGCTTAGCTGATCCAGAATTCATAGGTATTTCAAGGTGAGGAGAATCAAGGTGGACCTCACATATGCTTAACTTCATTAAGTTTGAATTGGCTTTCTTTTCTAGTGTAAGCATTTGGATATATATTATAAAGCATAAATTTACCTAAAATTTTTCATAAAATTTATCATATAAATAACAATGTAAGTAACTTTGCTATTATTCAATTTTAAATATTTGAAAATGCTATTATGGTCCTTTGACCTTTGATTTGTTTGGGACCATGATTTTTAGTAATTGCTAACCATTACTAACTAACCATTAGTTATCATATGGTTGATTGATAGCTATACTCCGAAATTTACTGAGGATAATTTTATGTCCTAACACAGGTTAAATTTTACTTATATACTAGGGTAGAATGTTTATGGATAGGAACAATATTTATATACTATGGGATGCTTTATAATTTGTCCTTGAAATCATATGACTGATTTTGGTTTGCTCAGTTTGTGGTTTACTGAGAAACAGCCATGGTTTTTTCCATTTATCTTTGTAATTTGCTAAATTTTTAATTATATATTTTGAAGCCGTGTTATTAGAAAATTGCAAATTTATAATTACCACAACATCTTGGTGAATTGTACCCTTAATTTTTATATGTAGACTTTTCATCTTTTTATATGATCTTTTGCATTATGTTTTAATGATATTAATATAACTGTAGTAGCTTTCCTTTGGATTATGTTCCATGTGTCCTTCTCTGTCTTTTAAATTTCATTATTTCTTCTTATATTTTAGGGACCAATAACTAAAAAGCAAATAACAGGACTTAAATAAAATTCTAGTCTGAAAAATCTGTTTTAGATTAGGGAGTTTAGTCTCTTCACATGTACTGTCATTGATAAGTACAGTCTTCCTATCTTATTAGATGCTAACTGCTGGTCAGGATTTATTTTGTGGCAATTTCTTCCTTGACTCATTTTTAAAAGTTTTTTTTCATTCCATTATTTCCTACTTGTTTGAAGATAGTTATGCATCACTAACTTCTCTTTCACATTTGTACAACTTTAAATTTAAGCCAAATCTAAAATTAAACAATATTTTTGCTTTCCTCTCAAAATACAATGATCTTAGAATATTTTAACACCATCATCCCTCTCATACTAAAATATTATCAAATGTTATTATTTCTAGTGTATTTCTGATATGTTTTATCCTGAATTTTAATCTTTAATATATATTAAAGAGAATTATTATTATTATTATTATTAAAATTAATCTTTGCTCAGTTTTACTTCATATTAAACAAGGTTTTATTAAATATTGTGTAAGGTATCACTACTGAAAAAACTATATTCTTTAGTTTTTATTTTGTCATTATGACTGAAAGATTATTTCCTTATGTATAGGATTCTATTTCCTCTAAGCACATGGGAACTCTTATTCATTTTTCTGGTTTTAAATATTGTCAGTATGGGCTGGGGACACATCTCAGTGGCATAGTGACTGCTTGGCAAGCGTAAGGGCCTGAGCTCGTGTGCCTGTACAAAAATATTGTCTCTAAACAATGTTCCTTCCATCAAATTGCCATTATTTTGTAGTTGATTTCTCATTTCTATTTGACTGGCTTGAAGAAATTTTTGTCTGCAGTACCTAAGGCATCTTCTGAGATTTGTTGGATCTTCAGTGTAAGGGTCGTCTTCTGAAACATTCTTACACATTGTTTTCTCTTTGAATAGAGACCTTCCCTATCTCTTTCCTCCTACTTCCCCCATCAAAACTTCATTTGGTATAAAGATAATTCCCTCTCTGTTTATCATCCTTGCCTTTCAGCCTTCCTTTCATATACACTCCACTTCCTTGTTTTGTGTTGCATACAGAGTAGTTTAATTCTCTCTTCCAGTTAACTAATTCTTTCTTCAGCAGAATCTAATCTATTGCCAGAAGTCAGCAAATGTGTTCTACAGGACAAAATCATGAATTTTTCAACCTTCTGAACCACGTGATCTCTACTGTACATGTTCCAGTATAATACAATGACAATGCCTTTTAATGTATTATCAAATCAGCCTGCTGTTAAGAACAGAGAGCTGGCCTATGGACCACAGTTTACTGACACCTACTTGAATGGATCAGTAGAATTGTCTTTTTTTTTTTTTTTGTATTTTCTGATGCTAGAATACTGGGTGAATTATCCTGAGTGTATTTGTTTTTTTTGTTTGTTTGTTTTTGATATCAGGAATCGAATGCAAGACCTTGCACTTGCCAGGCAAGCGCTTGCTTGTGCTGCTGATCTATATCCCCGTGAATGTTTCAAATGAGTGTTTCAAATGGTCTTTGACTTTGTGAGTATGACTTGCGCCTTTTTCAGTCCAGATTTTAGATTCCTAATGATATTTCATACCTGGTACATGATTTTAGCTATCTTCTATATTTTAGACACATTAAATATAAGTATTTCATCACCTCTTTATTGGTAACTGTAATATCTCATTATAATTTTTAGTATGCTGGTATATTACTTCTTCTGGCTAACACCTATCACTCTTTCCTCACTTGCATACTTTAAGTTTTTGATTGTGTTATTGATATTTTTCTTTCATGGATATTTACTGAGGCCTGAATTAGAAACTTATATAATTCCAGAGATAACTTATATTTTCTTTTACTATGTGCTTTTTGTAACCAGAAAAGATTTTACATTTCTCTTTAAAGGTTAATTTTACTATGCACAAATAGTGCTATTTAAGACTGAAAACACATGTTATTTATGGTTGCCAACTTCAGGAAATACATCGTTTCCACTTATATAACAAGCTTCCTGTGATGGCAGTGCACATGTCCCATTCACATACCTATGTCCTGCTGCTGAGAGCATAATTGACTGAAGGGCTCTCTGGCTATCTTAAATCCATAACTGCATTTATACTAAAGACACACTTATCACTGAGGACCCCATTCTAATAATAATACCCACGTGCAGGGTTTGAGCACAGAAATAAGAGTAATACAGAACTACTTATATAAGATACTGAACTCCTTTATCTGGAAACTTTATCTCTAGGATTCTCCGTGGACCTGCCTGAAACTTTGCTGAATTTTGCACTAGTCTAAAACTCTTCTAATGCTATTTTCATGCCTACATTCTGCTTCCTGAGTATTAGATTTGGATTTTGCTTATGACTGTTTTTTGCTTCCTACTTTAAGGAATTTTTCATCTGATAGGTTTCTTGCACATCTGATCTTACTGTGGCTTCTCCTCATAGGACTCAAACTAGCAAACAGTGATACTTCATGAGCTTAATTTGTTCTATGATTTTTGAAAAGATGGCACTGTTTGTGTTTGTGTGAGAAAGTTGACTGAGGTAGTGTCTGTCACTGGATGCAGAGTTTACAAACAAAAACTAAATTTTGACAAATGTTTTTGTTTGAGAACTAAATTGTTTGGAAATAAAAGCTTTTGTAAACTAAGGTACCAGCTTATCCCCATGATTTCCTTAGTATGAGACCCTAGAATTATTTTAAAATTGTGTGTTTGTATGTTTGTGTTTGTATTTGTGTGTTTATACCAAATTATAAACTTCCATTCACTGCATATGTGGACGTTGTTGTTTATTTCAGCAACCACCACTGCACCCCACTCCTTCATTTCTAATTTCACTTTTTAGGAATTGGCTTCAGTACATATTGAGGACACTTTTCAATAAACTTTCATGTATATACGTACTGGTATCTAGAAATGTATGCTGTTAAGGATTCTCTTAGATTGAGAATACACAGTGTCTGACATTTTTTTCTCATTCCATTTTTGGGATGAATATTTCTTTTAATGAACTAATTTGTTATATGTGATGATTACATTGAGTTAAGGATATGTAATTAACTTTAGGGTTTATTTATAATTTCTGTTTTAATCTCACTTTTAGAATTCTAGATTATGTTAAGGGAGTGTTTTTATTTAATGATTACTTGACAATTAAAGTATTTCTGATACTTTCACTAAAGCTTTAGTTAAAATAACTAAATAATAGAGAGGGAGGCCACTTCCTGAAGATTGGAGATGATACAATTATACTTCCTAGTGCATTTACTTTTGTAATTATTTGCATAATAAGAAGATACTTTTCATAAAGGTGAAATCAGCTCTATGTAATGAAAATAAAGGCAGACATTTCATAATGCACAATGACAGAAATTTTTTTGATTGTTACCTGACCAGATGTGCATAAATCTTTGCTGGGACTCAATATTTCTAAATCTTCGAAGAAGACTATATCTCTACACAGGTTTAGTACACTTATTTATACATATGGGTGCTTATTAAATGTTTAATAAATACAAAGAAATTAATTTTCTTAAATATGTAAACTAACAGCATAAAACATGCAGACACACCCCAAACAAAAGTTAGCTTCAATATTTGAGGAACAGAAATCAATAATATTTATTTTCAGTTTTATGATTCCACATAAATTTCCAATATTCCTTTCTTTTAAAACATGAGCACTACGTATACACAATCTTAAATTTTAATTTCTGTTGAAGGGGACTATAACATTTTGACAGTTGAGATGCTATGGTTTGCAAAGTATAACCACAGATTATCAGATTAATCCTACAGTTTAAAAGCTAAACTAAGCATGGATCAGTTTTTTCCACAAACGAGTGACACCCTTTTGTGATTCAGTTTTCCAACTGATGGGGAGCAACTATTACAGATAATGTTTCTGCATTTAAACCCATAAGAATTATTGTGAAAGCAAGTGGAACTCATGAGAGACCAGGGGGTTGAGTGGAAGAACCCTTGCAGCGAAAGGAATCAAGGATTGTCTTTAGAACCCATGCTACCTGAGCAACCAGGTCAAAAAAGCTTCTTCTAATGAAGATCCATCCATTACTGTGTCATGCAAGCCCCAGCTATAGATCACTTTCATGGTCTCCAAAGAAGCTGAGCGGTTATCAGTAACATTCAAAAATCCACTGGAAAGTCATTCATTTCACTTTATGGTCCTAATTAGCCATTTGTATAGTTCTATAATTAAATATGTTCCTTTCTCATCAAGTTTTTCACTTTAGTAATGATACCACTGTGCCACAAACAGGCCCCATGCTGCTGGGTTTGGGACTTATTCATAGCGTTTAATTGGTCACCCAGTGGTTAGCCAATAACCCCTTCTATGGGAAGCAACACTCTGAATGCTGTTAATGGGCTGGAGGCACAGTGATTGCCTCCTGGTACCCAGCAGTACTGGGAATAAAGCAATTTCCTCCACTGTGTTGTGTGCCCAATAGCTAATCCTCTCCACTCTTGAAATGCACACTATTTGGTTATAAGTATTTGTGCTGGCTTACTTACCGCTGGGTTGTTAATAGGCAGTGATTCTTCAATGCTCCTTCAGTGAAGTTACAGTCTGCTTGCTGACTGCTAATTAAAACAAGTTTGCTCTCTAAGATTGCGACTAAAAGGTAGCAAGGTCATCTTATTAATGCAGTAACCTTTTATTTAACAATGTTGATACATTACTCCTATGTGCACATGTTGTAAACTGACAAATCTATTACTGATTACTTCAAAAGAACCAACTTGAGCCATAGACTATTCTACTAGTTGTTAAAAATACTGGTCCAAGCCCCTGTTACACAGTTGAAACACAGGGCTTCCTGTAAGAGTCTGTTTACCACATCTGTGCTTCTGCAGATGAGAAGCCAAAAGGCAACCTTGATAACCAAAACTGTTGAAGTGTTTGAAGTAATGCTTGGGTCCTTTCCTCATCTTTAAAAAAATTCTAGTTTGATGTATGAAAGAACTTTACACAGACTCCAACTAAGAACGTAAAATAATCAGCAGATAGCACTTCCTGACCACCTGCTTGAAGTCTTCAAAATGGGATTCTGAACAGTAAAATAAAGTAAAAACAGGAAAAGCTAGTAACAGGAAACCTGGGCTTATATAATGCCCAGATATTTCTGTGGCACACCATACAGGGATCGGGGGTAATCGCCTTCTCTGCTAAGTGTTTGATGAGTACTTGTGTCTGAACATTCTTGGGATTCACCTCCCGTGGTGACAAAGGAAATGATATAATGTGCTCTAGAACACAACATGGCCCTCTGTCTGCTTTAGGAAGCATTCAGAAAGCCAAAGTGTGTTAGAGTGAATTACGCAAGGCCATCAAAGTTTTTCTACTGCAAAGTTAAACGTTATCATTTTAAAAATACAGTTCTGTGTCATGATCATGAAAATTGAGAACAATCTTGAAATCTTTCACTCACAACCTAAGGGAGGCATTGTAAAGACAAATATCATAACTAGGGAAAAAGCAGCGTTGTCTCCTGGGACAAGGTGGCATCACAAACACTTTGTCTCCAGTATGTAAAGCAAAAGCGCATGTAAGAGCATTTCAGTATAAGAAGTGAAATGCTCTTCGGCATTTAGAATGTCCTACACTACACAGTTGTAAATTGTGCTCACACATAGTTATAATTTTGCAGGTATAAGTCCATATGTTCATAAAGAAAGGTATTTTAAAATTCTTTGTAGTGGTAAATCAATATTATTTATTGCTCCTACAATAATAAACAAAGTACTCAATACACATTTTAATATGTAATGGTTTAAAATGTAAGCTGATTTTGCATCTGGCAAATTTACTGAATGCATTTATTAATTATAATTTGGTTTTGTGTGTACATGGAGTTCTTTTTAATAGTAGTTTTACATTATTTTCAAAAATTTTATTCTAAAGAGAGTAGTAAATGAGAAATAAAACAACATCAACAATAGCAGCATACCAGCATCATAAACATAAACAAACTAAAGCAAGAACATTTAAAGGGATACAGGGTTTCAAGACAAAATAATATGAATTAACAGTGGTTGTTATATTACATACTGCTATCTCAACCATGTTGCTCAGATTACTAGATGTAACAGTGGACGATTGTTCAAACCATATGGAGTTTTAACATTTTCTACATTTAAGACCATGACATGTGTGAACAGACATAATTTTACTCCTATTTGGAGGGCTTCTATTTCTTTTTCTTGCCTCAGTACCCCGAGTAAGCCTTCTAGTACCATGCTGAATAGAAGGGGTTACAGTTCCTATACTTTCCTCCTTTCTAATTTTACAGGAAAAGCTTCCAAGTTTTCACATTTGTGTTCAGTGTTAGCTTTTCATAGTTTAGCTTTCAGGCAACCTTTCTATTCTTAATTTGTCAAAAAGTGTTTATCATGAGAGAATACTGACATTTGTGAAATGCTTTTTTGCATCTGCTGAGATGATCCTGTACTGTTATTCTTGTCTCTTTTGATACACTGTATCACATTTATTAATTTGTGTATGTTGAACCATTCTGGCATCATAGTGATGAATTTCACTTAGCTATAGTGTTTGTTCCTTTTAAAGTGTTATTGAATTTAACTTGTCAGTTTTACATACAGCACTATTAGAAATATTAATGTGTAATTTGCTTTTTTTTCCTGTTAGGGTCTTTGTATTGGTTTGGAAGCAGGCAATTTTGGCCTTTGAAATGAATTTGTAAATATTGTCTCTTCAAGTTTTTGAAGAGTTTGATTTATGTTAATTTTTCTTTGAATATTTGGTAGAATATATCAGGGGAGCCATCTGGTCCCTGGGTTTTCTTTGTTGGGAAGTTTTTAATTACTAATTCAATCTCTCTACCATTCTTGGTCTGTTTAGATTTTGTTTCTTTACAAATCTATATACTAACATCGGTACACTAATAGCTATCTATACACTAACAGATTTCTGAAAAACATTAAGAAAACAATACCATTTAAAATAACATGGAACAAAGAAAATAGGAATATATTTCACTAAGGAAGTGAAACAATTGTACAGTATAAAATACCATACATTTTTTAAATGTACGGCATAAATAAATAGAATAAAAACCAATATTTGTAGATTGGCAGCTTTACTATGTGTAAAATGTGCATACCACCCAAGTGATTTCAAATACAATGTGATTCTTGTCAAATCCCAATGAACAGTTTTACTGAAATTTAAAATGAATCCAAAATTTATATGGAAACACAAAGGACCCTATATAACTCCCCTCATAAAAACTCTTGAGCAAGTAAAACAAAACTGTAAGCAACCCACTTTCTAATTTCAAAATATAGGACAAAGTGTCTGAAATTAAAGCAATATGGTGCTTTTCATGGACTGAACATCTGTGTCTACACTAAATCTACATATTGAAGTCTTCGCTCTCAATGTGATAATTTTAAGAGGTGGAGTCTCTGAGAAGTTATTAATCCACAAAAGTGCAATACTTACAAATGGATTTAGTGGCAATAGAAAGAGATCACAGAAAAATCTGCAGCCATTTTCTGCTGTGTGAAGACACAGCAAATAGATAGTCATCTATGAGCCATTAAGCAGGGCTCACACGCCACTGAATCCTGCAATTCATAGACCTTGAACTTTATTTTGGAGGAATTTCAGGTTACAAAATGGTGAGAAATAAACTTGTATTGTTTAAACCATGTATCCTGGCGTTTTTGTTATGGTAACCATAGTAAACTAAGATACTAATGGAATAAAGATAGGCATAGAGACCAATGTGGTGGAAAGGAAACCCTGGAAGTAAATCCATGCACATATTGCCAGCTGATCTTTGTTGACAACAGTTAGTTTGTTGAAAGAAACAGTTAATGTATAATTGTTTTATCCATCTTTCATGCCTACATCTGGTGATATGAGCAACTACTTTGAATATAACAATATGTAGTGCAACAATTATTGTTAATTTCCCATTTCTTTGTTTTGAAATTCTGTATCATTTTTGGTTTTTGTTGCTTTGTTTTTTACTCTGTGTTTTTTTAAAATTTTTTTCTCCTCTTTAAAATAAAAAGAATACTCTGAAGAAAGCATAGTTTCTCCAACAAAACACATTGGGAAAATTGTATATTCACATGGAAATGAATGAAATGGGACATTTATTGTACATCATGCACAAAGTCCAACTCAAAATGGTTTAAAAACCTAAATATGAAATTTGAAAGTATAGATATGCTAGGAGAAAATACAGGAGAAAAACATCATAACATTAATATTGGCAATTATTTCTTAACTATGACCTTGAAAGCACATGCAGCAGACAGAAATATATGACCGAGACTATGTTAAATTAAAGAATCTGCCCTGCAAAGCCAATCAGCAAAGTGAAAAGGCAACTCACAAAGTGAAAGAAAATATCTGATATAGAATTAATATAAAAAACACATTACGAATGCCCACAACTCCATAGCAAAAAAAAAAAAAAAAAAAATCTGATTCTAAGCAGACAAATGATATAAAGAAATATTGTTTCAAAGAAGACATATAAATGTCTAATTGGGTATATTAAAATATGCTTAATATCATTTACCATCAGTCAGTTAAAACTAAAAGCACAATGAGGCATCATTTCAAATCTGTTAGGGTGACCATTATAATAACAAAGAGGACAAAAAATAACATGTTGGCAAGGATGCAGTTAGACGCAAGTTCTTATGCACTGTTGTAAATGTAAAATGGTGCAAGATGCATGCAAAAACTTGTGAGTTTTATCAAAAGTTAAAAATGGAATTATATGATTCAACAGTCAAATTTCTGAGTACATATACTAAAGAACTGAAATAAGACAATCAAGAAATATATGCCATTTCCACGTCTGTTGGAGCATTGTTCACAATAGCCAAGATGTGTAAAATAGTTGAAATGTTCATTGAAAGTTAAATGAAGAAAATATAGTATTTACAAACAATAAAGCAGAATTCAGTCATAGCAAGGAAAAAAACCTTCCCATGCACAGCAATATGGATGAATCTGAAGGATAAGATCTTAAGTAAAATAGGTCAAGTGCAGGCCAAATACTGCCAGGTTCACCTTACAAGAAGATTCTAGACTAGTTAAAAGTAGATGCAGAAAGTTGAATGGTGGTTTTCAGGAACATGAGGAAGGGGAAATGGGAAGTTACTGTCCAACCAGTGTAAAGTTTCATTTCTGCACTATGAGTAACTTCTAGAGATCTGTTGAACAACATTGTGCTCATAGTTAAGAATACAATGCTGTGAATGTGAAAATCATTATAATGCTACATTTCATGTTGTATGGTTTTATTTGTGCTGCCACAATAACAAAATGATGATGCAGAAACTTCATGTAGATGGAATGTTACAGTATTTTTCTGTTTCTGCTTTATACAAGAGTTCCTCAGATATCAAAGATAGATTTTTGTCTTACGTATATGGTTGATGGAAACAAACTTAAAATTGGTCATTGGGTACTGTGTAGCTCTATCCAATTTTAGAATACAGATACTGTTTTAGTATGTACTTAAAATCCAGACAAAACAGGTTTAAATTCTAAGCAAATGAAGCAGGATTAGAATGCTGCTGTTTGACATTTTTTCAATGTTTTGCAACTGTAAAGTATAAAGATAGATCCTATTATTTTAAAAGTTTGTACCATATTCTAATGTGATAGGGTGATTATATACCACATGCAACACTATTAAATCAGTAAGATATCAATTTTGACAGTCATAATTGTCAAAAATATTTCGTTTTCATTATAAATCCACTGTCTGCTAACGCAATAAACAACTTTTCAACTTTTGAGGGAAAGATGGTTAGTGTAAAATTTAAAAAATAATGAAAGATTATATTTTCCTAAAAAGTTAGAGAACAAGAAAATGTTTCAGTGATTTAAAGTATAGAAAGTATGTCCCAGAACCAATAGCCAATTATGGCTATGAGTATGACAGATACAGAGGCATAGAGAAGCCTGAGGTAAAGTTTTTGATAAATGAAGGGTTGAATAATTCAAAAGAGATCACATATAAGTATACTTAGAAGGTATAGAGCGAGAGATAGGTACTGAGGTCCTTCTGGAAGCAGTGGTTGCAGGAAGAACAAAGGGAAATGACCAGGGTCTCCACTGTGGAGCAGACAGGACCTCTATTCCCTTCTGGAGGCTCCCACTCAAGGGGGTGTTAGAAATAGTTCCTTTGGCTTGAGACAGTTTCAGAATAAAGTGTATTCTTCCATTTTGGGCTAAGATAAAGAAGTGAAGGGAATGTATACGGGCATGGAAACTGTGGAAATAAGTGAGTTTTGTCGTGATATAACCGATACAAGAAGTGAAGTGTGGTGATAGAGTTGTGAAAGGGGACAGTGAAAGAGCAACATACTGAGCTTCAGTGAGTCACACCCTTCTCCAGCAAACAGCCAGCAGAGCCCGGAGCCCTCAGCCACGTATCCTGCCATAAGGAAATTAATTATACCAACAACACAAATGAGCCTGGAATTTCCTTTAGTTAATTTCCTCAGTTAGATTTCAGTCTGGCTGACATCTTGACTGTGGTGTGGTGAAACCCCTTGCAAGGACCCAAACAAATCTTGTTCAGATACTTTTATCCACAGAAACTATGAGACAAATGGGTATTATTTTTGTTTTTATATAGCAACAGAAAACATAGCAAGAGATAAAAGGGAAATTGGATCAAATCAGAGGGGGTACATAGATACATGATTGTAGTGAAACAGAATATGGATTTTATACCAAGTCTAAATACAGGTGGAATTAAACTAATTCTCATCCTCTCTTAGAAGAGAGGGGACGTTTGTTTCCCGGTGAATTAGAAGCACAAGACATGAGGACATTTGATACATAGTGACCTCATAGTTTGACCCCACCCCTGCCAGGCTGCTGTGAGATCACTGGTCAGGAGTGAAGACTCTTGTTTGACTGCCTATAAACATGTATTTCAGCAACATTTAGTTATTTGTTATTACCGAGGCCACCACAGTACTCTGTTTTACAGTAAGATTTTGTTTCCTTGAACAAATTGGCTTCAGAAAGATAAGTATATTCCCAGTTCTAACAGGTCTCTGACATAGGCTGTGGCAAGAAAACAGGGTTTCCTGAAAGATGTCACGGCAGAGTTAAAGGGCAGAAGTTGGTGGTCTTTGTTCATGGAAAAATGCTGTCTGACCTCCATCCAGAAAGGTCAGTGAGAGCGTCCCAGTGGAGATAACTCTTAAGCAGGTGTGGGGCATGGAGAATGAAGGGACTGTGTCCTCTGCAGCAATACATAACCATCCCCACTCTGCTCCGGGGTGGGGGTCTGGAGCGGCACAGAAGAGGTGGAGATTAGAAGGTATGGCAGATACAACACGCATCTTACCGGTAGAAATGCCTGTTTTATTTTTGACGCAGTGGGAAATGAAAGAGTTTAGTTTAGGTATTTGGTTCTATAGGGATTTAAGAAACAAAGGCATAAGGAGGACAGGACAAAAGGTAAGTTTAATAGAAAGTCAATACATTTGGAATGGGGAAAATGTTAATAATTACCTCGAGTTTGTCATGAACATTAAATATTTCAGTAAATATAAAGTGCATACAGCAATGACTGTACAGTACAATTGCTGAACAAATTATAATTATTATTGAGACAGATTATGTAAATTAAGCTATAAATCAGCATGGAAGAGAACATGAGTGGACGGGGAAGTAATGAAAGTAATGAAATAACTTAAATCACACAAATGCAGGAATAAAGCATTTTAAAATAAAATAATGCAAAATAAAGGTTTGTATTCATGGTAAAAACACTTTTAATGATACTAGGCACATTTTAGCATTAAAAATTGGTTGGATTTGTATATTATGAAAACATTTATTCCAAGTCATAAACTGAGAGTGGAGATTTCACATCACTTAACCATGGAAAAGGGGGCTAGTTATATTCACATGCATATGAAAAAGTCGGAGTATATTGGAATGCATAGGATTGTATTTAAGTAGACTGTGGAAATAATAAAAATAAAGTTTACATTAATCTCTAAAAGAGAATGTAAACGTGACTTTTAAATTGGTGGTAATATTTTGTGTGTAATCAAAAATAAGTGTGGTGTGATTGAAAAATACAATGAATGCTTAAAGTTCTTAAAAATTTCCAATAAAGGACAGAATGCCATCCATCCTCTTCATAATACTTCCTCTTGCTTTGAATACACTTTCCCCATTTTTGTTGCCACTTTTTGAAGCCATGTGGATGCAGGGAGTTGGTAAACTGATTAAAGACTTCAACCTTTCATCATCTCTTTGACTTTGTGGCAGGTCAGAAGTCACACAGTGCCAGATCCAGGGAATGATGTGAATAAAGACATAGCACAGTGTTTATATGGGCCTACGTTTCCCTGGCATGGCACAGCATTCATCATGTTTTAGATCACACTTTTTGAAGATACTCAGGAAAGAAGATTTCCAGAACTGCTTCAGAAAGTAAAAAAAAATGATGGGACCTCTATGTCTCAAATGAGGGGGAATGCCTTGAGGGGAACTGATGGCAAAGAATCTTTTATGACAATTTTAAAAAATTTAAACACACACTATATTTTTAATCATCCCTTGTATAAGAAAGGATTTTGACATTTATGGAAAATATGCGAGAAAATTACAGTTGTAACTAAAACTTGTCTCAACTAAAACAAATATTTTATTTGACACATAGAAATGAAAACTCAAAATGTATATACTAATGATTCTGTGTATTTAATCAGAGGGATAGAAATGTCCAAGTGAAACAAGGCAAAGCAAAGCAAAACACCAAATAAAGGTCATTTTTAGACTCTTTCTGATAATTCTGCAATGTTAGGTGAAAATAACTACTCCCAAAGTAAGCAATTTTCAAGCATAAATAAACCTATATTAGAATAGAAGTAAATGAAGTCTGCACGGAGGATGGTGAAGGACATAGGAGGCTGCATCTTTCCAAAATGCCAGAGAAGAAAACTTAAAATTCTGCTCTGTGACACTATTACTAGAGTGATTATGTAAAGTGAAGGTAAATGAGGTAAAAATGAGTAATAGTAAGACATATAATACGTAATAATTTTAATCTGAAATTATAGGATGGTTATAGAGATAAAAACCACAGGAATAAATTCAAATTTTAATAACTGGTGGAGTTTCCAGAACAATAATAACTAATGGCTATAACAGAGGTGATAAAGAGATAAGATTCTTTAGAAGGAGAGAGTGTAGATAATAAATAAGTTAATAAGACAATAAATATAAGCAAATATATATAAGCACATATACATTTTTACATATATAGAAATTTTACATATATGTTAATTTCTGATAAAATTCCAATATATTAAAAAAATGAGTGATTCAAACTTGGGCATCGAAATTCAAAAATTGATGTAGGTTTGCTTGGGCTGGTCCTTTAAAGGCTGTACTGTACTTCAGAGCTGAGAGCTGTACTGTTGCACATCCATAAACTTCTGGGGTCCAACTTGACATCTTCTGATCCTGGTTTTCAAAGCCATGGGAGAGAAAGGTAAACTAATCACCACCATTACACAGAAGGCTCATGATGAATATTCTGACAGCGAATAGGAAGCATAGTAGACATTGGATTTCTTCTGTGACCCACTGGTTCTTCAGGAGGTTGTTGTTTAATTTCCAAGTATTTATGGAGATTTTGGAGTTCCTTTTGTCATTAATCTCCAATTTCATTGCACTGTGGTTAGGTAATATGCATGGGATAATTTCAATACTTTTGCATTTAGGTAAGTATACTCTATGGGCTAGAATATGATCTATTTTAGGGAAAGTCCCATGTGCAGCTGAGAAAAATGTGTATTCTGATGTGGGTTGGAACACTCTGTATACATCTACTAAGTCCATTTGTTTGCAGCTTTGGTTCAGATCTGATATTTCTTTGCTGATTTTTGTCAGTTGACCTATCTCTTTGTGTCAAAGCAGTGGTGCAGTTCCATATTACAATAGTGTTATTAATTATATGGGTTTTCATGTCTGTTAAGATTTGTCTTATGTAGTTTAGTGCTCCGATATTTGGTGCATATATGTTTAGGATTTTTATGTCATCCTCTTGCAGTTTTCCCCTAACAAGTATGTAGTGGCCTTCTTCATCTCTTTTGACTGTGCTTGGTTTGAAGTTTACATTGTCTGCAACCATAATAGTTACTCCTGCTTTTTTCTGGGTTCCTGTTTCATGGAGAATTGTTTTCTATGACTTTCAGTGTATGGATTTCCTTTTGAGTAAAATGTGTTTCCTGTATACAGCATATCACTGGATTTTGTTTCTTAAGCCACTCTGCTAGTCTTTTTCTTTTGACTGATGAATTGAGGCCATTTACATTTATGGTTATAACTGATATGTGTTGGATTGTCATTGTCATGTTATTTACTTGCCATTGGTTTCTTACTTATTCTACCTGCTTACTTGCTTGCTCTTCTTGAGGGTTCCTTTCTATTGTTGTTCTTGAAATTGCATTCATTTTCTTCTCTGTCTAGAATGTCTTTTAGTACTTTTTGTAACAATGGTTTGACACTGATGGAGTTCTTCAGTTGCTGTTTGTCGTGGAAATATTTTATTGGCCACTAAATACTAGTTGCAAAATTTTTCAAGGGATTTTGTTACTGTAACCAGTGCAAAGTGTACAGAACATAATGCCCCAGTCAGGGTTTAAGACAAACAGAAAATAGCTGACTTAATTTTGGCAGACATAAGAGAAATCACACACTATATTCAAGGAAGAAGGAGGAAGCACTCTCTAGGAATAAAGAAAAAGAAGCTTTTATTCAGACCAATCATGACTTTTCTCTTTCCAAGTGGTTGATTGCCAGATAAATTCTAGAAAAAAAATGAGATAAATGTATCTCCATTCTTACTCCAATGGAGGCAAGGAAATTAAACTAGAAAGGGACATATGGCCTCTTAGATGAAAAGCTTTAGATCCTTGAACAATATAGTTACCTCATTTGTCTAAAAGAACAAATATCTCAAAGAGCAGTACATAAATCCACCTTAGATACTTATATGAACATTGTCGATCTGTAAATATTATCTTAAACAATATGCCAGATAAATTAACAATATCCTTCAAAACTAAATAAAAACAATAACAAAAGTGGGTAAAGATGCATAGATGAGAAAGTGGTGAATACCTGTGAATATTTTTGTGGGCAAGAATTTCCAAAATGGAGTGAGAATAAAAAACAAATAAAAATGAACATGCCTCACTGTTTGGATTTTAGACCACTCTTGTCAAGCAATTTTTTGGTGATTGTTTTCCTATCCCTGGGACATGTCAGAGTCACATCACCAAGATGCACAACTTTACAGATGATAAATTCACTGATCTCAATGAACTTAGATGGTAGCTTGTACCTTAGAAAGAATCAGAGAATATTTTTGCAATCACCAGATTTTATTTTTTGATTTTTCATTGACAGCAGAAGGTAATGACAATGAGGTCAAATTTCAAAATCCCATATATTAACTGAGTGCTTGGATATATCTTCCTTTGAACAGTTGTTACTGAATATTGCTGTATGCTAGTTACTCTGCTTGCTTATGGGGATTTGCATTAGTAAACCAAGTATATAAGACTTCTGTTTTCAAGGTAAGGACTTGCATTTGGTTTATTTACTGTTATTTCCCCACCAGAATAGACCTGGAGCCTAATAGATGCTTAAAAATATAGCAGCTTTGAGAACAGGTCATTCAGGAAGCGAGGCAGTGAGTGACATGGCATCAGTGCTGTGAGATGCTGCAAGGAGTGTCCAACCTGTCAGGAGCTATTAAAGTCTCTTAAGGATCAGGTGAACTTAATTGAAATAAGCAGGAACGGAAGTGGAGTGTATGTGTATGTGTGTAAATGTGTGTGTGTGTGGGGGTGTGTGTGCGGTGGGAGAGGAGGACCAGAGAGGCAGACAGCATTAACCCTCACAGGACCTGAAAGAAGTGCCAAAGGTCTGAACACAAGTGTAGAGGACATCATAACACAAGAGTAAACTCAAACGATAGAAGCTGTTATTCTGCCATATTAGAGTGATTGAACCAGTAGAAACACAAAGTCATCAAAAACAAACTAAAAAATGATACAACCATTTGTGTTTAAAAATATCTTCTCGGAAGATGATGGAACAAATATTTGAAATTTTTTGACTATAAGTATTTAAAATTATGGATAGAAATTGACAGGAATTATTTTGTTTTATTTTATTATTTGCAGGCTTAGGGATCAAACAGTGTACTTCGTGTGTGCAGGGCCAGTGCTGTATCACTGGCTACGTTTCCACCCCAACAAGAACTCTTTATAGTAAGTAACATCATTCTATCTATTTTTTTGTAAGAAAATAAGAAAGTGTCAGGATAAACAGACTTTAAAGATATAAACACATGAACTGATACTCAAAATATTCTGAAAACAGGGAGTAACTCTTTATCCTAATAGCACAAAGTCTCTGTTTAATTTTTACACTTAGGTAGGGAATCCTGGCTCTGGGCTTGAGAAAGGTGGAGGCTGAAATGGAGCATGAAGTGTCAAGCCACGATCTGTAAAAGCCATGCCCTCAAGTGAAGAGGGAACAAGAACTTCTACTAAGAGAAGGCAAGAAGCTTATTTTAATTTGACTTGAGGTGAAAAGGGTACCAGTCTCCAGTTCTGCTCTTATCCAAATGTTCTTCAGAAGGCGCAGGCAGGAATGATGGGAAGATGGCGACCAGGTGAGCAGCAAGGGAGCGATCCTCCTTAATAAACACCACCAGCTCGAGACAGACTTGGCGAGCGTGAATGCCGGGACCTGGGCTGGGAAGTTCAAACTGGGCGTATTTCTCTGAGATGCCGGGGGAGATGTGGTAGGGCGGACCAGGCTGCCGGGGCGAGACGTGGGAAAGCCCCAGACGCTGGGAGCCAGGGACGATCCGCGCGGGGAGAAAGCTTGGCTCGGTCCAAGCGCCGTGGGAGCGCAGCCGGCTCCGTCCCTCCCGCCTCCCGAGCCGGTGCAGCCCCCCGGCGACTCCCGACAGAGATCGGCTTGCTGGCGGCGGAGACGCCCGGCAATCCCACGTTTCGCGCGTGTCGGGCGGGCCGCGCGGAGGGCCCCAAGCGCTGGGAGCGGAGAGAAAGATTTGCTGGGTCCTAGCGCCCCGAGAATACAGACAGCTCGGTCCCTCCCGCCTCCCGAGCCGGCGCAGCTCTCCGGCGACACCCGACAGAGATCGGCTCTCTGGCGGCGGCAACGCCCAGCGGTCCCACGTTTCGCGCGCATCGGGCGGGCCGCGCAGAAAGCCCCAAAGGATAGACTGGCACCTTGGAACCTTCATGCCTGCAGGGACTCCAAAAACTGGTGAGATATCTGCGCTCGCGACCAGATCACCGAGTGGGGGAGGAGATCCATCCCTATACC